>BMAW01036234.1:0-13682 GCA_019974015.1 Nephila pilipes
ATCATCATAAGTATCGGTCATGGAAATTTACTGTCTCAAGAAGAATGAACTCCGGCAGCACACGGTCACAAATAAGAGGGATGATTGCTCAATTCGCCGCATGACTGTGGTGCACCGTACTGCATCAGGTGCTGAAATCTATCTGAGTTTCTGTTGGTATCAGAGTTACGCATTGAACTATAAAATATTTATTATTTGAGATAAAGCTCCGGTTCAGACGCATTTTACCGTTCACGCTATTGACTCTAATGTGAGAATTCAGGGTATTCAACTAGAGCTTCTTCAAGAGCGAAGTGGAAATATTTTATGATTTCAGATAATATCTGATTCTGTGTATTGGTACCAACGATAATCATATCTTATTTAGAAGGAGATTAAAGGAATGCTTGAGAACAAGCCGTATTTAGCATTAGTAGAATTGACCTCTAGCTGGAGTAAGGGCAGCAATATGACAGAAGGAGAACTATCCTCCTTCCCCCATGCATTTTGATACTAAATGTGTACGTCGGACTGGTGAATGAACCGGTTGTGCAAACATTCTTTAATTCTTTTCCGTTGGGCATTTTCCAAGAGGATAACTATCGTCTTCATACAAGAGATGATCGTTATTTCACGTAATAAGGATAAATAATAGCCTTACGTTTTTGGAATCTATTCCATAAGTAATATATTGCTTATAAGAAAAACCTAATAATTTTGTCACTTCTTACAGTGCTTATCTTATATCTTTCTTGACGCGACTTCAGTATTTCAAATATGTAACTTTTTATATCAGAAAAAGTATAGTATTAGTGGAACATAATTCAGAACTAATCAGATATTAGAATATTAATTAAAATTAATGCATTAATGTAGTAGAATATTTTTGAAAAGAAATAGCATATTGAATAAATAATAGGATATATCAACATATATAATAATATAGAATATTGAAATAAATAATATGATATATACACATATATTCTGAAAGTAATCACATATTTGAACATATAATCTGAAAGTAATCACATATTTGAACATATAATCTGAAATAATAGGATATTTGAACTTATTACCATACAGTAACTAATATGATGGAACCTATTACTTAAAAGTAATAATTTGGCACCTATTTACTCCATGTTACAGATGTCACCCAATGAGCTTATATTAAGTGGATCTTGGCCTGCGAAACCTCCTGATCTTCCTTCCGTTCAACAGGAATGGAACGTTACAGTACAACCAATCCATTTCTACCTGCTACTACCAAGGAACGTTGCTGATTTGACTGACCACGTGTAACATGTATGGAATTCCACCCCAATTCCTTGACAGACGGCACCAATACCACACAATGCATATATGTTTCTTTGCTTTCATACAAAATCGTGGTGATACAATGATTATTATTAAACCGCCATTAATGACTCTTCTATCATATAATTTAGTTTATAACCTTGAAACTTCAATCAGATAAATATGTGCCCAAGAAAAACTAATTTTATTCTTCTAAACAAATTTTTCTTGGTTTTGAAATTTCATTTTCCCCAGTGTATATAATGAAATGAGCAATATTCCATTATTTAATTTTGTTTACTGAATAACACTTTATTCTGATAATATACACAGCAATTTTTTTTATTTATAACTGAAGTAATAAACCCTATTTACACTATTGTAAGTACAGTGTCTGTTTACAACTTAGAGATTAAGCTAATTTAACTAATTAGCTTTTAGCAGACTAATTAACTATAAATTGGTCACGCTCCTTATTTCATGTAAATTTGGTGCATTAAAATCTTGAGGAATAGAATAAGTAATTAGCTTTTCTTTTTATTCTAAAACAGAATTAATATCATTATAGTAAAAAGTAATCACAAGACTTCTATTTAGCTGCTTTAGATTAGGTTAATTAGTATAGCTTTATTAATAATTAATTCACACTAATCTGCTTTAAATAAGAGGTTTAAATAAAAACATAAGTAACAACACAATAACTACTTTATTAAGGTATCAATACATATAAATATATTTTGTAAGCTATCTTTAAATATTTTAAGATTTATCAAATATTGAAAATTTGCACATGATTACAGTAAAAAAATTATATTTATAAAATAATTCAAATATATTAATACATAAATATTGCTTTGATAAATAAAATAAAAGAGTGAATTATTTTTTATTCGATGGTATGAAAAGAGGATTATAGAAAAGTATTATAGTGTTTAAAAAACTCTATTATAATTGTTTTATCGAAGACTTATTTAAAAAATACTAATTATTTCCAATTTATTTGACTTTATACATACTTTCATGTAAAAGTATGTCAAAAGTTTTAAATTTTGGTTATGTAGTTATTATGAAAATCAATGTTTTTGTTTGAAATAAAAATAAATCAAATTAACTTATTAATTGTGTGCTTCATTAATATTTTAAAGTAAAATGTAAAAGGATTTGAAAGCATATCTATTAAAAAAATAAAGATTTAAATAAACTTGTTATTACATATGCTACATACATAATTTCCTGAGGAATTTGAAGTAATATTAGGATATAAATATGTATACCTTAAATTAAAACATTAATACTTCCCACATAATGCATATGTACAATTGCTTTAATTTACATAGGTATATTGAGAGTTTCAAAATGTATAACCCATTAAATTAAAATCATTTAGAATCACAAATAATTTCTAGCTTGAAAATGACCTTGCACAAATCCAGCGAATTCTTACATTATAGAAATTGAAGCTTTTTTCAAATTAAATTGTTAAATGTACTTAAAATAAAAATTATAAATTGTATCACATCTATAATAAAACTCATCATATATCTATTGATTAAAGATATTATCTAAGCTGTTTGAATAAAAAATTAATTTAATTTTTACTAAATAAAACCTAAATTCGACCTTTTTTTCCAGCTTCAAAAAATAGATATTTTCGCAAATAAGAGACCAATAATCGATTTTTAAAGAAAATATTTTCTGAGAAATTCTGAAAGCAAGTGGTATCGCGCCATCATGGTAGTCACTTATTTATTTATTTTTTTCTTTCACTCTTTTTTTTTTTACGAAATTCTTTTCTCTCCGAATTATATTAAGAACGTTATGTCGGATTTAACAATTTTTTGTATTCATTGCTAGATCTGGTTTTTCTCTTTTCAAGCTAAAAACATGCAACCAGTGCGGGAAATAAAAGTATTTTTATTTTGTGAGAAAAAATTTGAAGAAAGGTTGAACTTCTTTCCTCTGGCTTGTTTTCTCAGCAAAAAATTTAATGACCGATTCGAATAACATTTGGAAGTTCTATGAAACACATGATTTAGCTTTCTACTAGTCTGTGTTTTAGAAATATGGCTGTTAGGATATTAGAAATTTTCTAAAATGTGTACGAAATTTTTATCTGTAATAAAAGTTTTACGTATTACATTTTATAAGAAAAAAAAACACACACACAAATATGAGGTAAAAATATGATTTTAGAATTCCTCAAGCCAATTTATAGAATAAAAAGTTGTAGACTTCAGATAACCTTTTATATTATCTTCTTTTTTTCGGAAAAGAAATGTGTTACTTTGAAAAAAAAAAAAAAAAAAAAACTAATAATCAATTTTAATATCACACTTATTTTTTATTGCAAACTCTGTTCATTAATATAGAAAGTGTTTTAGAGCTTATTCTATAAATAATTTTCGCTAGACATCCATGAATTAATTACTAATGGGGAAGAAATGGGATGGGTATTTTGTATGTTTATTTTTTTCTTTACTTTCTTGCTCTGATATTTCGAAGTTAAAATAAAGAAATGTTAACCTTTTTTTTGAAAATCTTACCTTTATGTAATCATATAACCAAAACATTCTTTAAATAAAATTGCTAGTTAGCAAAAAATAATGTGTTATTTCTTATTAATTCTCACAGCATTCGTTATAAACCAACGTCTTATCTCTTATCATTTTGATAAAGACACTCCGTTGCTTCTTCAACTTCTTGTCGAGCTCTTGTACACTCATAAATATGCATGAAGTCCTCCTGAATTCTCTCCTTTTCCAGAGACGATAAAACTGAGTACTAAATATCGATTAATTAGGGATAATTTTGTAGTCCTGTCAGAATCTGAAATCCGGCCCCGAATTGTTAAATGGCTTTAAAATACACGATGGACAAAATAATGCTATCCTTCCCGTAAAATTATATCTTCGTTTATTTGATTACATAAACCTTAAGGAATTATATAACCCTAATTAAGATATTCAATTCCTACATATGGTTCTATTCCAGGAATCGGAATATTTCTTCGAATTTAGACAGAATTTGAATGATTAAAAGAAATGCTTAGATTAATATTGTTTCCGATTATTTGTTGATAATTAACCTCGACAAATCATCAAAAAAATTTTTTATATGATCAAAGATCTAATATATACGAAATGAATTCAATTCTTATCTTCTCTGGCTCTGAGTCTTGGTCAGTTGTTTATTTTTTTATTTTATAAGATTAATAGCATTGAATATTCTGAAGTGAAACTGGAAATAATTATGATTATAATTTTAAGTTTTTTGAATAATAATTGTCTCAATAAAAGACAAAATAAAGGTATTTATTAAATGGTTATTGTCTTCTTCACACAAATTATAGACTCTTCAACATATTCAAATTTCAAAACTGATATTTGAGATATTAAGTTCACACATTTGGTGTAAAAACTCTGATTTTTTTTATTTCACACGGAGCATACCTTAAGTAAAGTACTTACGATATAGGATTTTAACTAACGAGATGTTAGATACAATAATACCAAGATATATTTACATTACACAATTTCAAATGTTTTTTTTTTCAAATTAATTATTTTATTTTTGATATTCAATATATTTTGCAAGAGTGATTAGTTTTTTTTATAATCATCGTAATTTTCTGATTAAGATTAGAACAACATGGCTTCTTAATGATTTTGTTGTTTTTAAATTGGTAGAATCGATTGATTCTTAAGCCACAAACGGCTGCTCTTTAAAATGGAATTTAAGATGTGTAACTGTTTGTAAATTTCAAACACTCGTGATTTTATTCCAAAATACATCAGTACAATAAATAGCGAGAAAATTACTAAAATTACTATAGAATGATTAAATCCATTTAAATATTGAAATATTTTTCTGTTTCTCAAATTACAACAAATTACTGAGAAGGTGAAGAACTACCACGATTACAATTACGATTAATATTATTCTCATTACGATTCTTATAATTGAATAAAAGAATGGATTATGTTTCATTCTTCCACAAATGCGAGATATATATTTTTCTGAGTGAAAGTAAAGGTGTGTAATCCTTTACGGAAGGGAAATACTTAAACTATTAAGTTTCACGTAAATTGGTACAGAAACGGTACATAGACTAGTTGTCAATCTAATTAAATGCGGCTTACATCGGATTATTTTCATTTAATAGAAGATATCAATCTTATTAAAAGAGCATTAGAGCCAAAAATATTATTGTTGATAGACAACTGTTCTAGAAGAGTTTTATTAACGGAATTTTAAAGGAACTTTATCGGATTTCTAAAAGTAATTTTAGCTCGGGGCAAAAAGTAACTAAACGATTTTGGGATTATGTACCTGAAAATTCTTTGATGAATATTTTGCTTCACGACTGAAATATTACGGCCACTGTATCGTATTTGTTTTTATTTTTCCTCTACAGGCTACTTTCAAATGGCTTGATTATTTATTAACGTCACACTCAGAAACAACACGAAGGCTACTGGCAACGGACCTCGTAAATTTAATCTTAGTCAAATCAAGTTTCAAATTTTCACACCATTCCTACTACCATTACTTAAGCTCTCTATCAGTCCCATAATGCAATGAATATTTAGTTGCATCAGGACCTAATCTCAAATGTCGATGAAACCATACCTGCCATAAACTCTTGTCCATAACCACTCGGCTATCGCGGCAGCTTACTGAAACCGCATCTAAAGCTATTAGCTTACTAACTAGCATGTTAATGCCAGGTGATCTAAATAAAAGCAAAGGCACTATAGCGTTTTGATAGAATTGAGTCTCCAACAGGCAAACCTATACTAGATTTATTTGTTTTTAAACAATAATGATAGATCATGGACAGTATAACAAAGCTATAACCAATTTTAGAATTCAGATCATTTTAATACCAGTTATTTGCTTTAATGTAACTTTAAGAATTCTACATTGGCCAGCTATTAGGGGTGCACTTTAGAGACAATCGTAGTTGCAAAGGATATCTAAACAACTTGTTCATCGATTTGAAGAAATAATTCAATACTGAATTTGTTGGACCGGTGTGATCTGGCAGAACAAAGATCACCCCTATGATTCTATACAAAAGCGAACAATTGATGAAAGACAGCGACTTAGGGGAGAAGAGAATCTTATAACTAATATTTTTTAATAATTCAGAGATAGATAAATTATTGCTGAATGTAGTAATCAGATATTTGATAAATAAATATAAAATCTAAACTATTTCTCACACAGAAAAATTAAATTTAAAAACTCACTTAACGTATGAAGGATATTAAATTAATGCTTCCCATGGTGTAAATACTACACAAGAAAAAGTAGCATTAAGGATTTTACTAACATATATAATACATCTGAATAAATAGCAATATGAAATTTAATTCATCAATAAATAAATATATAAATATTTATCGAATTTCAGGTACGGCATTGTCCTAGTATTACAGAATGAATTTTCCATCTTTTTTGATACATTTGAATATTACTTGCAGTTCTTTAGAGAGCAAAGAAAGAATATGGATATTCACTTTTTTATTTCCATCGTTCACAATAAATACTTACGTACGAATAATTTATATTCTGTGTTTTAAGTGTATGTTAAATTGACTTCGCTAATAGCATTTAAAATATCTCTAATCTAGTTTTAACTTTGTAAAGGCCTCTTTAACGTGTATGAGTATAAAATATTTTAGATATAGAATAAATTTATAAAAAGTATATACAGTACATATCAAAGTATATAACAAACTAAGAAAAAATCCTATTCGAAATCAATACTATTAACAGATAAAAAAAATAAATGTTCAAAGAATTGATTACTCCGAGTATGACATAATTATTAAAAATAACATTATCTCTTGAATGATTTAAAACAAAATAATATTAAAATTAGTAAAATAATTTGATTATTTTCTATTTTCTTACTTTATTACTGATTTCATCTTCATTTTGTAATAACAAATAAAGTCCTAAATTGCAAAAACGATTCCAAATTTTATCAAAAAGAAAGCAGACGATTCTGCGATAGTAAAAATCAAATCATTTATTAAACCTACCGATAATATTATTCTTGAATCTAAAAATTAAAGCAAAAGATACATTATTAAATTAAATATATTTTAAGAGAAATATAAATATTCTTTTGCATGAAATAAGAATAAAAGTTATCTTTACCTAATCTATTCTCAAGAATTTGTATTATTTATTGCATTATACTAATGATTAATAATTTCTTATAACTTATTTATTTATGATAAATTTTTAAATGGGATCGTAACACTTTTATCTAATTATTACAAATTCTGCAGAAAAAAATACTCTGATTAATTTGTAATGTATCATCGTCATCGAAGATTTGGAATATTGTTTACAAGAACTTTTCAACATTCCTAATTTGCATTTTTATCACTTACACATACAAAAAATGTTTCACAATAAAGTTATAAACTCCTACGCAACACCGTGTTTTTTTCTCTTATTATAATACGAAATTCAATCTTTCTCTGTATTTGTTTTATTTTCCATGGCTTGGATTTAGATTTCTAACAAGCATGGCTTCTGCTTTTGGACTTCATTATCTCCATGCTGATAAAATTGAATTTCCTTTATTGTTTGTCGAAAACTCTCCAAAAATATTTCAACACTAATTAAGTAAACCATTATTCATGTTAAAACTACGTGTGTGAATATCTGTGCTTAAAATTTCAAAATAATAAGCTTAAATTTTATTTATTGATTGATAGACACTTTTGTAGATTATAATCTACATGGAAATCAATTTATATCGATTATATAAATTTAAGTTCAAAGTATTGATGATTTGCGTTCAATTTATCGGAACTGAAAACCCTCACGTTGGCGTGGAATGGATGTGGTCAGTAAGGTGACAAGTTCAGATGTGGACATGACCATCTGACTAGGGTTCAGATTTACGATGGGTGTTTGGCTGAAGACTGGGACCCAGAAGGAACTCTACTAGTATTAGTTGATAATAGAAGATTCCTGAAGAGTAATAATAATGCACGCTTGTGAGTATGGAATTCCTTCTGTGAAACACATGACTCGTTGTTTTTGTAGATTTGTGCTATGACAAATAAATAAAATTTTCGCTGGGAAGAGTCATGACAGATAAAGTCAAACTGTTATTTATTTGATGCCTTAAATTATCTGAAACTGAATTATTGCAAATGTGTAGCTGACAACCATCCACTCCAAAAGATGACCAGAAAAATTTGTCTGAAAAAGTTCCATAGATGGATCCGAATAAGAAATTAATCTCTTCATTCCAATTTCTTCAATCTTGTTAGTGTAATTTCTTGACACAAAGCGTCAAACACTCCTTTCCCAGGGTAAGAACACGTCTTTGCAATCCAAACTTCCGATCTCTCTCTCTCTCACTCCTTTTAACGTTTGTATTTCTAATAAACTTTTCAATGATTGTTATTTCTTTAATGATTGATTGATTGTGTCTTGCATCGCACTTAACAGCTACATAAGGGCTGTTGCGACAGAGCACGTAATTTTGAACCTCGGTAAGGTGATGAGGACAGCACCTGAGCCAGAACCTCCATCTCCGCAATCTACACCACGCCATTGGGTGGACTTGGAGCCTCGACAAATTAACGTGTATCATCACCGCTATACAGTGAGTCTCTAGTAAAATCAGGGCTCTAATCCTAGACCCAACAGATACAATGCCTGATGCGAGCTCACGACATTGACTGTTAATCTGCCGCAAACACTCGAAATAATAGTGAGATGCATTATTCTGTCACATTTGTTGCTAACACTTTGGTACCATAATAGATTCTAAATTAAAGAACTTTTCTTTCCATTCCAATATTCAAAAGGTATTTTACATTATATTCTAGAACTGTTTTCCCCCTCTATTTTGCGGTTGATGTTGTTACTTACTTTCCATTTTTCCCTTTATAATACTACAGAATTATTTTATTTTTTATTTTTATTTATACTTTGATTATTATATTATTTTTTGAATCAATTTTCTTATTATTTTCAGTATTTATTTATTTTGTATTTGTTTTTGGAATACCGAATTTCCCTGACATCAGTATTCCTATCGTTTTTAAAATTGTATTTTATAATATTTCGCTTTTTTTTTTTTTTTTTTTATCTTTTTTCAAATGACTTCAGATTAGTCACTTAAAATATTTTCAAGTTTTCCTTGTTTTCACTAAAGAATTCCATTCCAATATGTGTATTTATATTTAATGTATTATTTTATATATTGATGATTCTGTATTAATTAATTATATTATTTTGATGTAAAAATCATTTGTGGCGTGATTTGTAATATTTGGACCGACTTGGGACCTCGACAGATTTAACGTGCATCATCCCATCTGCACTGTGGGTCTTCTGTTGCATCCTGGCACTACTACTTTATGCAAGCAACGCCGTTCACAAGATCATGACAATAACCATTTGGCATTTGGCTACCGCGGCCATTTTTAAATTCCTACTATTAGCTCACACTCTCCCTATATATATCTCGTTCAAATTTTCAATTGTTTATAAAATATTTTTCATTCCTCCACTCAAATTCAAATACATTTTTTAAAACTTGTAGTGGATGACACTTGACGTTAATACAGTTTTTTCAAATGTTAATTAACTTAATCAAATTTAATTGGGGAAAATTCAGCTTAGCTTAACTATTTAACGCGATTTCAAAAATTGCCAAACTTGGCGATTTTTTTTTTTTTTGGATGAACATTAAGGGTACCTACATTTGGCAAAATACCGCCAAATAATTTATATTGGGCTGAACTGCATTCCAACCATTTAATTTACCGGATGAATTAATTGATTTTAGTTTTATATGGGAGAAAAAAATTGCCACTTAATATTGTGATTTTGTCATATGTATATATGTACTTATATTAATTGTAATTATTTAATGAAAAGTAACTAAAATAAAAATTTTCTTTGTTGACCTAAGTAGGAATTGACTTAATTTTTTTTAAACATTACTTGTTTATTTCGCAGTCGGATCAATCTCATTCACTTCGTTTTCAGCATAGAATACCTATTTACGCGAGTCACGTTTCATTCATACGAAGAAATCTGAAATGAAACAACGTCATATAAAGTCACAAAAGTTTAATTCAAGGGAAATGCTTATGCGAACCCCATTACCTTCTCCTATATTATTAAGGCAATTATCATATTTAAACTTCAGAGTAATAGAAAGTATGCTTGAAATTTTGAATAAAGCTAACGTACGACCGAATTTTAATTGCAGAATACTTCTTATTATAAAATAGCAAAATTAAATTAATATATATTCATATAAAGCATTTCTTACTGTTTTTATACTTTTTAAAAGATGGGGAGGTATTTCGTAATTATGAGTATCTACTACGCGAGAAATATTTTATTTTTGTGAACGCTTAAATTATGTGTGAAGGAAGAAGAAATATCAATTTCTCTCCTATTTAAAACATCGTAATTTCTTATTTCAATTACCACGCTGATGATTACTATCAATTCACAACTGACTGAATCCAATTTGCGTTCAATCTAATTTGCTACGAACGCCTTCTTTATAACTTGCTATGCGCAAGATATTCTTGTACTTTCATTATTATGCATGACGTCTTCCTGTATTCATTGCTCTTCGTGAGGACTGTGACGATAAAAGTGGATTCTAACTGGTCATTAATTAGGGATAATTACCCACACCTGACAGAATATGAGCTTCAATATTTCATTGTCTTAGTGGATTTAAAATGCACACCTGTCCCAAATAGAATTCGCATGACAAACCCTATTTCGCGGTTTGTACAAAATGTGATATTCTTCACTCGTACGTTAATTTTTAAAAACTTAATCAGAATCTGTTTTCTAGTCGGTCAACTTTGTTTAAATTAAATGATAAGAGAAGATGTGTTTGTGAATGTTTATTTTAAGCATCTGATTTTTCAAAATTTTTTTGATTTAATTAAAGGAACGATAGTAATTTTAAAATATGAATCGTTAATAATTTCATTTATAATCCAGTTTAATTGAGCAAGTGGTGCTCAGTTAAGGTGAGAATATACCTTCAAAATAATATTTGGTCAAGATATCGATTTTTCATTTTTGGTCTCATATTAAAATATAATCATTTATCTTCATAGATTTTTTTTTAGCATTTCATTTCTATCTTGCTTAGAATTTGTTACACGGTTGAGTTATTTGGTCATGAGTTTCTTTGGATAGGTTTTAAAAACAACTATTTTCAATATTGCAAAACACAATATCTCAAAATGTTGCACATCAATGGACCTGAAATGTTATATATGATTTTCAAATACCTATATGTAGAATAGATTCTTCATGAGATTTTATGTATTGAGTAGTTTTTTATATTACAATAAAGTGAACATTGCAATGACTTTTACAGAAAATTTCAGCATTCAGAACTTGATCTACCATAGCGTTTTATATAAGGGCTATGTTATCAAAATAATTACCTATTATCTGGATGAGATATGTTGTATTATCCAATTTACAAAATTTGAATATATTTATTTTCATTTGAGCTGCCATGTTTTTCAAAATTTTTGCTTATATAGTGTATAAAAATGCTTTTTTGACAGTTAAAACATACCGTGGCATAATGTCAAATATTTCGAGGCATCCATTTCATATTTAAAAACTTTTATTAACAAGTTCATACGGCACTCACACAATTACGTCAGAAATCATCCTACAGACCACTGCTCACGATAACGCCGACATCACGTCTGCCAGTCCGTCTGGGCAGGGAGCATATCCGCTTCAGCAAAAAGCAGTGAGGTAATCGAGTACATTCCAAAAATAAAATAACATAAATATAAAAATAATGAAAACACAAAGTATACGAGCCATGACGTCAAAATACAAGAACATAAATCTTCTTTTTTTTTTTTTAATTTTAAAGCCCTATAAGGTCATAAAAAGTGCATTTTTAGGCAAACAGTTCTTTAATTCAAAAAAGTTTCTTCGAATGTGTACCTTAAAAAGCAACTAGAAGAATATCTTCATCTACTATAAATGGGATATAATAAGTTATTAATACAGAGTGACCAGAAAGAGATAAATTTTTGGCTGCGATCGTATCACATGGCATCCGATTACTCTTTTATCTCATTTTGGAAACCATTGAATAATATATCGTCGCAGAGAATTGCCACATACACTGTTACGGATGTTTTCCTGCTTTACTTTACACATGAAAATTTGTTTTAATTAATAAAGATGGGCTAATCGTGAAACTTCCCTTGACTAACATCTGGGTTTTCCGTCTGACTTTATATTAAGTTTTTAGATTCTTCATAATGTAATGGAACGTGAGTAAGCTTTAAACTAACTTTAGAAGTCGAGTGAATAGACGTTATCAAGTAGTGTAAAAACACAGATAATTGTATTTTGAAATAATAATAAGATTGCAGTAATAAAAAGAGTGTTAATGAGATGTACGCAAAATTCTTCATGGGAGTTTCTTAAGATTGGGATCCAATGCTATCTGATTGATTGAATATTTGAAGGATATTTCCGCATAGTATTCCGGTAAAGGTATTCTTTCATATATTAGAGAAGTTATAATCACTCGCGAATAGAGACGTTCAAATATCCGAGAGTAACTCACCTAATGAGAGGGGTTATAAAAACTATTATGAAATATAATTGATTATTTTAGTTACTATGCCTATGCTTGAACTTAAGCTGAAACTTAGATGTTGTGATTAGAGCAATTTTCAAGGTAACAGATGAGAAGGGTAAAAGGATTTCGTCGCAAAGTAAATAACAACAACAAAACAACCAAGTTTCATTATTCATTTATTGAACAAATAACATGAAGTAGAAGAAGAATGCCATTTTTCCTTGTGATGAAATGGACTCATCTCTTGAGGAGTTGGGCCGAGAATTTTTTTCGTCTTGGACGAGACACATAACGATTTGTAAGAATCAAAAAAAAAATCCCGTCAATCTATGAAAGCTAATTAATGAATAATTACTATAAGGTAAAGTTAACAATATCTAATGACTATCTATTTGCCTATCTAGACTAAATTTAGCATATCAAAAGAATCAATCTCATATACTAAAGAAATTTTTAAGATTTTCATTGCCTCAGAGTGATGGTTCTTAACGGATTCGGTACCATCCACCAGCGGGCTTTAAGAAACCTAAGAGTAGGCTCTTAGTCTAAGTCTTATTTAGGGGTTTTAGAGAATTAGCTACAACACTCCTAAGATATTATCCCTAGAATGCTCTAAAATTGTTACTAAAATTCGTTAAACACATGTTTTAACATATAGTTCTAAATATTCAATTGCATAATCAATCCGTAATAAAAGCAAATATTGGTACATTATAGTTTTGTTCATGTACTAGATAAAAAAAACGTATTGAGAACAAAACTA
>BMAW01036235.1:0-12954 GCA_019974015.1 Nephila pilipes
ACATGCATTTTACAAGGTGTTTCCATATTTTTGTCCACCCCCTGTATGTTTCCTAATGACAGCAACAAATGGGTCCACTTCATTGTGAAGCTGATGATGTCACATAAATTCCTCTATCCATGAATTTAAGAAATTGCACACATGTATCCTGACATATTTTATTATGTCATTCGAATCAACTTCACAGTTATTCAACCTTTTGTGTATGCACACCAGTCTTCGGATCCTAATGTTATAACACCATGCCCCTCATCAATCAATCAAGAGATGCAGAAATTCTATTTAAAACATCTAAAAAATAATTGCCCTACAAATGATTCTGAGTTAAGACAGTTTTTTCAATTTATGTTGAGAATGAAAAGATGTCACTTTTACACAACTTAAGTTTTACAGACAAATAGTTGTATATATTTCAGCCAAAATCAATTAATGCTCTATGTTGAAACATTTAGTTTTAAAGGTAAGTGCCGAATTTCATTCCAGAATAAAATTTTGAAGTAATACCAAAGATATCTGAAATGTTCAATGAAAACAGACACACACACAAACAGTGAATTAAATAAGTTATATTGCAACTTATGGAAAGCAACTAACACTGCAAATATATTTGGTACTTTTCCATCTCGCCAGCGCAAATTTCGTCAAACAGACTTTATTGGTGACAACACACAGTAAACACATATTCTGTTAAAATCAGTTGTATTATTTTTGGTGACTTTTATCACTTGCACCTGTGAAATGGAAAAGTACCATATAGTTAAATATATGTACATCAACTACAATTCAAAACCAAGCCTACAGCTTCTAATCTACAATAAATAAATTATACACAATACAGAGGATATTTTAAAAAAGCCTTTCTAACTTTGAAATGACATAACTCTAAAATAGTGATGGACAGAAAAGGAGACATTAAATATATGTACATATAGTAGTATGTTGAATAGGCTAGTATAAACATCGAAAAACAGTGGTTCCAAACCAAAACTTCAATCCTATTTAAATTTTTTCTCTCTTTTAAATTGTATATTTATTCTCTCATATAACTAAACAATAGATGAACAGAGTCCATCTGAGAGCATATGTATCAATTCCAATAAAGAAATTATAGAAAGACAACTTTAAATTACACTCCACATTTGCCATACCATTACACCATTGTCATATATGATTATCTTATCAAATCCATTGTGATTTGATTTTATATATTGTTACATAGCACTGCTTGTAAAAGGGTTGAATGATGATTGAAGCAGTACTTACTTATGTAAGTATTAACTAATTTTGATAAGCACTGATTTAAACATTATGATCTGTACATTAAATATTTTATTCATTGCACTCTTTTACCCATCATAGTTTCCGAGTTTTGCAATTTCACAAAGCAGAGTTCTTATTAAAAACACATACACACACATATAAATTATAGTCTTGATATTAATTAATAGAGTAAAACCTTATTTATTACTTAATACTAATAAATCAGATAAGACATATAAAAATTAATAGTAACTTTCAAATTAACAAAATTAAAGCTTAATATAGATAAAATAATTGAAATTTAATTAAAAGTAAAGAGAAAAAATAAAAAGTAACAGTGAAAAAAAAAATTACGGATGCCCCTTGGTTACTGGCAATTTTTGGGTAAGATAACAATATCAATCTGGTAAATTAATTTTTGGTAACCTGATCTTTTGTGAAACTTTCACATAAGTAGTACTTTATTTCTTGATTACTATTCATTAAAAGAGGCAGAAAGTTTTCAAAAAATAACAGATGATATTTTAAAAATACATTAAGTAGCTGTCAATTAATGAACTTTTCCTTCTTCAAAAAAAAAAGTCTTTTTTTTTAAAAAAAAATAAATCTTATTGATAATGTTATCAAGTATATGTTATATATAAATTTCTTTTAATTTATACTTTTAATATAAATTTCAATCATTTATTTTATTGTATCATAATCATTATTTATAAGTATATATAATTATAAATAATTGAAAAGTCTTATAGTTATACATAGTTATAAATCATTGTAATTATGATTAAATATTGTTATTTATTCCATAAAATTAATATAATCTTCACATTCCTCATTTAAATACAATTAAATTTGCCATTTTCTTAGTTATTATTGGTTTCTTTACATCATCATTACATCATTACTTGTTCATTTTGACATCATTTCTTGCATATCATTACATATTGTCAAGTTTATCATCAAATCCACAAGGGACATTCAATAATTCACTTTAACTGAAAGTTTAATCAACAATTTTCAAGAATGATAACTATGCTTGACTGTAAGAGAACACTTATTTGAATTTCTTTTGCTTAAAAAAAAGTTTCCTTAATATGGGAAAAATAAAAACTAACCTCCATGGTGAAACAGACTTGGACCGCGAATTTTTCCTAGACAATCTGGAGCTTTGACTATGTGAATCACTTCTAGATCCTGAACGAGATTTACGAGAATGTCTTTCTCTGCTCAGGGAATGTGACCTACGATCCCTTTTGTGATATTTGTGCTTTGATGGAGAATGTCGTCTTTGATGCTTTTTCCTGCTACTTTTTTGGGGTTCTCGAGATCTGCTACGGGAATTTCTACCTTTGGAATATGATCTGCTTCTTGATTTACGATCTTTTGAATGAGATCTACTACTGGAATGTCTATCTCTTGAAAGGGATCGAGATTTGCTCAAGGACTTCCTTTCAGGTGAAATAGATCTTTTTCGAATTCTGTGTTCTCTAGAATGATTTAAACTCCTTGATTTATGACTTCTTACAGGTGAACGCAGTTTACGGCTCCTAGAATGTGATCTACTTCGAGGTTTTCGTTCCCATGAATCAGAATGACTGCTACCTTTGCGATCTCCTGAATACGATCTCCTTTTCACTTTTCGAGACTTTGACCTTGATCTACTTCGCACATTATGATCTTTAGACCTTGATTTCCTTCTTTTATCTCGTGATCTTGATCTACTTCGATGATGACTCTTCAACTTCTCATGATCAGATGATGCACGAGATGACGATGTAGAGCTGCAACAGAGAAAATAAATTTTACTTTTAACCTTTCATCAAAAGTAAAAGAAACGCAAGCATGCTTTGAAATCAGAAATCAACATCAAAGCATTCTGTCCAATTCAAATTTTTTATAGAAAATCTCTTATTCAACTGAGATACAGTTTTTTGAGAAAATTCCAAAATATAAGAAGAAGCAAATTTTAGTAATGCAATGTTGTTTAAAGAAACTATTTTTTGCAATGATTATTTGTACATAAGGGTAAAATAATAATTTTAAAAAGTGTGTACAGTTGAAATCTTATACTATTAAATGAAGCAAAAAAAAATTTAATAATTCCCATTCTTAACAAAAATTGAAGATGTGTAGGCCATTGGGCTTCGGTTTTTCAATGCCAGTTACAGTGAGTGGACATGGTTTTCAGTATACATAATTTATTATTATGGGTAAGCTACACATGGATAACAATTACACATATAATTCCAAAATAGACAAAGAAAATAAAAGAGATGGAATGTCACAATAAGTGCACTTGTCCAGGTCTATGGCCTTTACTGATGTCCCCCTATTTTATTTCATCTAGTCACTACAGGATGCCTCTGTAACACATCGATCAATAACTCCCGAGACTAACCCAGAGATGGCGCTCGTAGTAAACCAGTAATCAGGTCTTTCTAGAGTACTAACCTTTGCTTGAAACGTGTCAAAATTTTAAGTCAATCGGAACAGGAAAAAGGTTTTTTGAAGTCAAGTGAAAAAGGTTTTTTCCAAGTGGGTGCCGCGATTGCTTTCAATAGAACAAAAACAGCAACGAGTTGATGATTCAGAAAGCTGTTTATCGCTATTTACTCGCAACAAAAAAGATTTCTTGCGGGGGGGAAAAATTGGGGGGGGGAGATTTGGAAAAGCGTTGGAACGATTGTATCACCCTAAAAGGTGATTAACAAAAGGTGTTATGTTGATGAATAAAAAAAAATTTTGCAAAAAAAATGTTGTTTTCAATGTTAGACTCGGGAGTTATTGATCGATGTGTTAGTTTGGAGCAGAGTAATGTGTAAGAGTGGTTACAAAGCTGCTTTTTAATTTATTAAATTAATGATTAACATACTTATTAACTAAATACTTTTAGTGTAGTGATGGACTTATCAATAAAATCTAATTTTGAACATTTGCCTGCTAAAAAATTTTTCTTTTTCAGCAGTTAGTAAAAGTTTCGTATAAACAGTTAAATGTGCTCACCGCAGATCATTGTTTTAAATCCAGAATTCAATAACAGCAAGCGAAAAATCCAAATATTCCAAAATAAATATATTTGAACACAGCTTTTACAATTAAAGCAATCTGTTGACTAAATTTTTAAAAACAAATCTCAGCAAAAATGTAAAAATTTTTGGTGTATGTTGTTAAACAGATATATTAGCATTGATCATAATATTTCAGCAAAACATTAAGTATCAATACTGATGTGTCACAGAAAAAGAATGATCACAATATACTAATTAATTTAAATAATGAAAAGTTTCTTCAAAATGTTATGATTAAAAAGTAAACTTATGATTATAGAAGAATTAAAATTCAAGTACAATCCTAATTTAGGTAGCTTATTGGCCACCTTCTTCTTTCAAAAATCACACCAGTTTAACTGTTAATAGTTTATTCCATAGTTTCTAAATTTCAATAAAACTAATAATTTAACACATTACAACACAAAAGCAGTCTATTACACAGAAGATGAATAAACATTTCATATTAATGACACAACGTGATGATTTTTGGAATAAAGTGGAGAACTGTTGCAGCACTACACTTTTGGCTGCAAAAAGAATAACTCTGCATCAATACCTTAAATTAATCTATAACAAGTAAATATGTGACCTCATTTATCACTGAAAAGTTAATAGTTTTACTTGATGCAAACTCCACTAGCTGAATCAATATTAAGGATACTTTGATTTATAAAAATTTAAAAATCAAAGTATCCTTAATTATATACCTGAAAAATAACTCACATTTACATCAAGTTGGTAACAAACTTACCAAATTAGTTTTGACAAATTAAAGTACTACTAGTACTTAGCAATACTAAGGAGTACTACAAAGTACTGATAATTTCCATTTCATTTTGATAATTATTTCAGTCATTTTTACTTCATTCTGAAACAAAATGGGTACTTTCATAACACATTTCTTACAGAATAAGATTTGATACACTTTTATGCCAAAAAAAAAAAAATCCAAATTGAGCATATACTTATATATAATATGACTAACATAATAACAAATCTCGTAACAGCCATTTTGTCCTCAGATAAATAGTTCTTAACATCCTGATATTTGAATCTTAAAAAAAATGGCACCTCTATCATCCATTAAAGACTACAACAAAGATTGATAAGGCTGCAATTTTAAAACTTTTAGGTGATTTGCACTGAATTCTGGCTATTCCTTCCATGTTAATAGTATTAACTATCTTTTCATTTTCGACTAAAATTGTAGTAAAAATTTAGGTAGTTTTCGAGGTTGATCTTCATACTGCAGAAGAGATTGAAATGAATTAAATATGGGAAAACGTAAAATTGACATTCTTAAAATAACAGTATCACTTTTTTATATGTTTTTCAAAAACGTTTACCTTCGACGCCGGTTCCTTTTTGTTTTTTTCCTTTTAGTACGGCTTCGAGAACTGTCCGAATCACTCCCGTATCGTGGCATGATTAAAGCAATTTTTTAAATAGAGACTTGCAAATATACTATACGAAGGATAAATAAATAAATTTAACAAGTTATTTTTTTACTTTAATACGCGTAATAGATGTTAAATACAAAAAAAAAACATGAAATAAATCACCGACCGTAAGCGTTACACCGCTAACCACAATATAAACAAACGAAGTCGTTAAAGAGAGGGCGATTGCTAACAAGGAGGAGAGGAGAAGGCAAGGAGGGGATGACAATTTGCAGGGTTACAGAGCAAGGACCTCTCGCTAACATTGGCGGCTATTTTGAATACGATGCTGTTAGTGCCAGCGCTTCACTGTTAGCGAATTAAGCTTCTCCAAGCGCTGAAGTACGCCAATAGGGAGGCAAAGAGCGAAAAAGCATTTGGACATAATCGGATTATGTTTTTGTTTTGTAGTGGGTTCAACCCCATGAAAGTACTGTCATAAACTCTTCTCATAGAGTTGCAACTAATTATCGTCACAAGTTTTGACCTTCAAATTACATGCCCCTCACAACTCATATGTCAAATGTTTTCATTTTTTTTTTTTTTTTGGATGTGAACCTAGTAGCACTGCATACCTGGATTCTTCTGAGAAGAATATTGGATGTTTGAAAAAGTTCCCGTGAGCAATGAGTCATTTCTACAACTCTACCATGATTGGTTTTGAAGAACAACTCGGTACAGTGGATTATTTTCTGAGTAAGCAAGGTTCGCCTGCATCCTAGATGGACACCATTCAGAAACCGGAAGCTGATGAGAGCATATGCGCTGTTATCGAAAAGAAACTGCAATTCCATGATGCTAGATCACCTTATATCCGAAACTTTATTATTGTCGGTCAAAAAAATAGTTGAGCATCGTGCCCTTTTAAAAAAATTACTGGGAACGGAAAATGACCTGATAATGAAAAAAAGAGTATTCCAATGTATATCCCAACGTATTTTATTTATTCAAAAGAGGTTCAATTACTTAAAATTTCGTCATTTTGGACATACCATTACGCATTTTTACTTGAATATTTGTACAATAGCTATTGTGTTGTACTCTTCTGCTCAAAATTTTTTTTCACACAGAATGGTGAGGGAGTCAATCGGCATTTCACCCGAGATTGGTAGTTTCAATAACCATCATGACACAGGTAAAAGAGAAAAAAAAAAGTTTTAATGCATACAACATTGTACAGTCCGATGAATTTTCACAAATTTTTAAAGATTACATTCCAAACTTGGCACAGTGTGTGTTTTGAAAAAGGGGAAAAAGAGTCGACTCAATGAGTCGACTCTGTCCCTCTTTTTTTGGTAATAATCATTCAAGTTTTTTCAGTCCATTTTAGCAGTTCATTTGACATATTTTTTGTTGTAATTCCTTGTTACTATCCTCGACACGTTGCAAGTATCGAGCGAATTAATAGGCCTTCGACAAGCAGCACTCGGAGGTGCTTCCCTCCACATGCACGTTATCGTGATGATAGGTGGATACGACAGAATCATTCAAGTCTCGGTACCTGGACAGATGATCCACCGATACGACTGATATTCCATACGAGGCAAAGAGGTGCTGATGTGCGTGCCCCTTGACCAACACCACACTTCCATCCCATTGGTCCAGGTGAGAGTATAATCCCCGAACGCCGAACGACTTCTCGGGATGTGAAGTGGCAGGTGAAAGTGCTTATGCATCCACCGATGGGTGTACTGGTCCTTGGAAGTTATCGGCAGGTGTGAGTAGTCCACGGTCAAGACGAACGTTTCGGGATCGGATCTATCCTCAAGGATGCGGGCTAAGGCAATCTTAATCGGCACGGATCCCTGAACGTAATGGGCATGAGCAAAGAAGGCAATGAGGGATATATTGAAGGAGCTCCGAGTCAAAAAATCAGAATGACTTGCTGCTGCGAGCGACTCACTTTTTAAACGCCACTGGAGCGGATGTGTGACGTGAGGGAGCATCCTATCCCTGGTGGTGGGTTTTCAAGGATGAGGAGGTACAACATCCTGTCGTTTGAGGATAGCTTCTATGGTTGAGGAGACTTATTACTCCGTCATCATAACGTAAGAGTCCAATCACATTGACAATCCTACTTTACACATCAGCAAAGCATTTTCTGCACGTAAAATCCCTCATCAAGCACAAGTGCTTAAGCGGATTACACTCCAATATCTGCGTATTGTGTGTTTTGAAAAAAGGGGGACCCAGTCGATAAAACGTCGAGTAGGTCCACATTTTTTCGGTAAAAGAGTCCTTTTTTTAAAGATTTTTAGTCCATATTTGAGAGTTTTCGTTTCCATTTTTCATTCATTTGATTCCATCTGGAAGGTATTTGGCAAATTGGTGAGCTTTGACCATCACACATTCGGAGATGTCCTCCTCTCCATGGACGTCTATGTGCAGTTGGCGGGGCAAAGTATCGCCCCACAACTCTTTGAATTTGAGGAGGTGGTCCAAACTGACTGCATGGATCCCGACGTTTGTAAACAGTTTTTGCTGGTCATACTCTTTGATTACGACAATTCCACCTTCTCCTGGTCCTTGTGGTGGTGTAACCTTTTCATAAAAAAATTCCTAGTGCTCAGGTGAGATGCTGTCAGGAATCTGCAACTGCAGGTGAAGGAGGTTGTTGATCCCTCTGTTGACCCTCCAATCTTTGGAGTTCATCCAGAAGAAGGAATGGTCCACCGCAAGCATTCGGACATTGGTGTCGGAACCATTTCCTGGGATGCGGGCAATGACATTCTGAATGGGCATGGGTATTTCGCCTTAGAACAAAAAGTTGGCTACGGCAAAGAAGGCTGCTCGAGGCATTGTAAGTGAATGAGAGCTCTGAGTCAAAATCATAATGTCTTTTGGTGCTCACAACTGGCCTTTTATACGCTTCAGCAGCGGATGTATGACGTGAAAGGAGGAAATTATCTCTGTTTGGCTGATGCTTGGGGAATCTTATGTTTGCTAGACATGTTTTTATGGTTGAGGAGGTGCAATTCAGGCAAGATAACGTATAAGTCCAACCATAGGAATCGTCATCAGCAAAGCCTTTTTCTGCATTTAAACATATTCGTGAATCACAAGTGTTTAAATTTATTACTTTCCAATCTTGGTATAATGTGTGTTTTAAAAAAAGGGGGACCAAACCGACAAATCAGTCGACTCGGTCCCGCTTTTTTCGGTAAAAACGTCTTTTTTAAAGTTTTTTAGTCCATATCAGTGTCCTTATGAGGATATTCATACTCGTGTCGGAAATGTTGCAATTATCGGGCAAAATTGATCGCCTTCATCATGCTACATTCGGAGATCTCTCCTCCCATGTGCACCTCCTTGTGTAGATTGTGCGGGACATCAGAATCTTGAATGTCCTTATACTTGGGCAGGTTATTGATATTGATCACCAGTAATCCGTAAGAAGCCAACATTCTTCGTTGATCCTCTCCCTTGACTACCACGACCCCTCCTTCTTCTTTTTCTGGTCACGGTAGCAATATGACACTCTCCATTTGTGGTAGGTCAACGGAAGGCTTCCAGGTACGTACAGTGGTAGGTGGATCCCTTCAGCAATCCATCATTTGGTCCGCCTATCTTTGGAGGTTATCCGCAACGTTGAATGGTCCACCGTAATGACCCGCACTTGAGGCTCGGACCCATCCTCGGGGATCGTGACTAAGGCAATCTCCACAGGCACAAGCTCTCCATAGGGCTGAAACACGTTGGCGTAACCAAAATGTTCAAGATGAGACATTATAACGAAAGGAGCTCTAAGTCAAATCAGAATGCCTTTTGCTGCGAGCGAATCTCCTTTTATACACAACAGAAGGGGTTTTATGAGACGTGATAACGCATCCTGTTGCTGGTGGAGAGCTTTCATGTTTGATAGGACACAATATCCTGTCACTTGCAGATAGCTACGAACAATCAACAAATTAGCCTTTTTGGCGCGTCAAAGCACGCATGGATCACAAGTTTTTAAGAGGATACATTACAATCTTGGCCCAATGTGTGTTTTGAAAAAAGAGGGACCGAGTCGACAAAAACAGTCGATTTGGTCAGACAGATTCGGCAACAGATTCAGCAAAATGTGACATGGCCCGTGGAGAAGAGTCGGCGATAAAGGTGAAATGAGTGTTGGTAAATCAAACTCTTCAAGTAAGTCATCAAACTCGGAAAAAGAAGTTATTGTTCTCTTTTACTAAAGAGTAGCAAAGAATAAGGAGCCTCATCAGAAACATGGTTCTCAAAAAATTTTCCACTCAGCAAAAAATAATTTTCACCTAACAAAAAAAAAAGAATTTTTTTTTGTAGAGTGAGAAATTTTTTTTCTGTGGAGCCGATAAGTTTCAATTCTTTTCATGCCACCGACCAATCTTCAATCTTGGCCATTTGGAATTTGAAACATTTATTCCTTTTGCATTTCCATTTTTTCTTGCCACCGATCCAATCTTGGTCATGTGTATTTGAAACATTTATTCCATACTGTAATACTTATGCACTCTACCAACGTTGGTACGAGGAAGGACCCCCAAAATGGAAAGAATATACTAGTGACCATTATAACCCACACATTCTTTCCATTTTTTGAAGATCTATCGTTCATTTTCTTTTACATGATGGACGGTTGTCCACACAGGGGGCACGTTGGATTTGGGATCCGGGTCTGTTTTAAACATTTTTCGTGAAATACATGTCCATATTTTGTTTTCACGTACTGATATATCACTAGTAAACAAATGGGAAACGTCTCGGATTCTCCAAACAGGGCGTCTGGCCAGGGATCGCTGTTAAAATAATCCAATAAACAGCATCCAAAATAATCCAATAATAATCCCCATCCAATCATCTCAGCGTCTACCCTTCGGTCCACCCGATGCCATGCCACGACTGCCTTTCTATACAAATCGGGTTTAATGAGCTTGGTCTAGATGGCTCGCACAAAGGTCCGTGATCCTGTTCGGCCATCGTTTCCAGGAGTTAAACCACAACCACGGACTCGTAAAAACAATACAGGGGATACGTGTCTAATTGTCCCGTACTCCCATTGAGGCAGAGCAGGTTGCATAACGCTTTAACGTCGTCTTTCAAAGTCCAAAACGAATCCACCGAAACGTTGCTGGGAGGCGGGTAAGCTATTGAGATGGACTCGAAACTCTTTGAGAAAAGCTCTAAACTTCATCATCGGGACCTGGATAACTTACCAAGAGCAAGACAAAGATTCGACTCGCATGATGAGCAGTAAATGATGCGCGTCTTCCCTCAGAGCCTGCTTTTATAAGAAGGCATAATGCGAAGTGGCGTCTGATTAGTCTTTTTCATGGACACACGTCTCCTAGCATGAAATGCATGTTATTTAGGAAATGTTTCTCTGGGTTGTTCCCCATAAAACATATTTTTTAAAACTTTTTTGGTGCATGCTACGCATTTGTAAAATGGGACGATCCTTAACCTTTAGAGGCCGGGCGGTCGCGGTCGCGACCAAAAGGAACAGTATCTTAAAGGACGGGGTTGGTCGTGAAATCGACCAAGGAGTTCCTTCCCCTCGTAACAGCTTTCGAAACGCTGTAGAGCTCGTAAATGCCAATCACTTTACCACCCCTCTTTGTATTCGGAGGTCGTAGTGATAGACCGCCTTTGTACACGCTTCTCGAATAATCCCTTTTTTTCTCCCTTTTTGTGATTTTGAATTGCAATATTTTACTTTAACTTGAAGTATTTTATAACAGAAATAATTTCGAACATTTTTTTTTAATATATCACAGACTAATAACTTCACTTTACTTGAAATAAAATGATTTATTTTTCTCAATTTGATATTTTCTTATTATTTTGAGCAAATTTTTTACGAGTATAAAAATTTGGCGTAATCTATGAAAATATTATTAACAGTACAAAATGTGTGAATTGATATGCTCAATTTTTCATATAAAATTTAAATAAAAAATTTTAATTTCACTTAAGCAAACAGTTTGTATTATTTCTATTTTTTGTGCTAAATATTATACCTAAAATAAGATTTTTTTACAACGTTTTTCTGAATTTCACTTGGTGTGTGTGTGTGTGTGTGTCATCAAATTTTCGATCGTTAATTTAACCAACTTCCCATCAAGCTAGAGCTTTGAAATTTCGGGAATCGTTCGTACTCGCCTAACAATGCAATATTTATTCGTTTGCGACAAGTTTTAACTCATATTTCAATAATTTTAATAAGTCAAAATATTCTTTCCTCGAGGCGCTTTTAGGATTCAGGGAAAAATTTCTTTCCCCCTCTGGGAGCACCGGGCACTCCCCACGCAGCATGAGGTTATCGTAAACCTTTTGTACTCACAAAGGGGAGATACTATCTCCCCTTTACAATCTCCGAGATAGTAAGGGTTGCTGACTTTTAGTCAGTAATCATTCGCAAGAAAGAAAGTTTCCAATATTAGGCGCCATGTCTTATCACAATAATTTTTTCTGAATTCTGGTTCCCATTTTTTTTTTTAATAGAATGACTTACAAACTTTCAAATGCATGTTTTGATTTTATATTATGAATTTTTTAATACGCTCACAAATGTCTCTTTTTAAGTAAATTTTAAAGATAAAATAACTAACAGTATTAACTAATATTTCAATAATTTTCTCTAATAAACTTTGCCACCATATAAAAACGTTGCTTTTAAAAACGTTGGTTTTTATATCGAATTATTTTACTGTAAGAATAAATAATTAATGGATTATTTTATATCATACACATCTCATTATTTGGAAATAATTTTTTATCTTCTGATTTATATTAATCTTTTTATATTATTGTTCCAGTTAGTAGTTTTAGAAGAAATGCATGTTGTATAATAATGTTATCGTGAAAAATTTTATGAATTTAAGAGATATTTTTAACATAAAGCAATTTCTTTTACTTTGATTGCATAAAGTAGGATAATTTCATATTTGCATAATGCAAAAGAAAACAGATATTACCAGCACAGATAAAAACCATACTTAAAAGTTGTTCAGCTTATTATTTCTATTATCAATTAAGACTGTAAAACTACTTAAAAATTTATTTGTAATCTATAATGCAATTTGCGGACAATTTACACATAAGTAAGTATCCACAATTTGTTTTAACATTACAGAAACTTACAGAAATTATTAACTGATATTAGAATTATAGAATGACAATTTTAATGATTTCATATAAACATATTATGTTCAATTACATTGCGCAAATTTATGAGCTTTAAT
>BMAW01036239.1:0-34788 GCA_019974015.1 Nephila pilipes
ATAAGTTTGTTAAAACCAGCCTGCTGTGTTTCTCAAAATAAAGGAAAACTACAAGGCTAACCAATTCCTGTTGTATTTGATTTTAATTATTCATTTATTTTCAATATTCAAGTAATCAGGCTATATATTTGCGAGTTATTTTTCTTCACTGCGCAATAAATCAGATGGTTTTGCCACCTACCTTTCCTAAGACCAGATCTGGTGGAATGTTCATTGATAATCAAACATACTATACTTGTATTGTTACATATTTTTAAGCGTTTTAAAATAATTTACAATTTTAGTAAATAATTTTTAAAAACATGAATGTCTAAATGTTGGTCTTATTCATTGATAAACGAGTAATCCACTCAGAGTGTACTGAAAATGAATAATTCATTAAATATAAGCAATAGTATTAACACATCGAATCTTAGAAAAATAAATGTATATTTCAAATTATACAAAAATTAAAATTTTCTCACAATTATAAATAACATTTTGCTAACTTGTGTTTGGGTATAGTATATTTCCTTGCAAAATAAAGATAAACATCGCATATTTTTTTTAGTTTAATGATTTTCAAAAGCTCATTTTAAAAATGAAACAGCAAGACAATTTTTGACTCAGATATTATAAATATTTGTTTTAACAAATGAATGAATGTTTTATACATTGATATTTCTTTTATTCCTAAATGCTCATTAAAATTAAAAGTACTCATGATGAAATGTGCATTGATAAGATATGTCTCATTAATATTTTTAACCGTAAAATAGTAATAAAATTAGAAAAGCAAAGATAATTTATTTTAGCAAAAAGTAACAATAATCTAAATATTTTTTTTGTATTCAGTGTAATAAAGGTGAGAAACGTATCCATTCTGAGTTATTGAATGGTATTACATATATCTTATAAAATGGTAAGGTCTTTTATTAACTCGTAGGCACACATACTCAGAGAAACTCTACTGCAGGTGTTTTATTTTGTTGGAAAATGTTGGGCTTGGAGGATATTCGTTGTTGACCTTTTTGAAACAAATAGTACCTATGAGGTAAAAGTTATGAAGGAATAGCGTAAAGGAACTTTTCCATTGTTGCAAAAGTCATGATATCGTTGATAGATTGTGAAACGGAAGGGATTGCGTATATGTTGTAGCGCTTTCCTTCAGTAGGGCATTGAGTGAAAAAGGGGTGTTCAAAATTAACACGTTAGAATGTAAATAGCAAAGATTGCGGGATCTACTTGCAAGGTTTGAGTTTGAATATGAACTCTATGATTCTGATTCTAAATTAGATTATGTTTCGAACAGTGATTACGGGACTTGCTCAGAGCAAGATATTGATGCATATAATGATTTTGATCAGCATTCAATGACTTCAGAACATTTTTTTTATCAGACTAGACATAACTGTCTAATTAAAAAAAAATCACCATCAAAAAATATGTAAGCAAAATCTCATATTACACTAACCAATTTACTTGCTGTCAAGAAATTGTGCCAAAATCCGATAATGCGACTAGAGAACTAGATGAAAAGTTTTGACCACAATCTAATGCATATTTTGGTTAAGTCTACTAACATTTGCAATTCAGCAGTTGGGAGAAATTTCCTCATTATGTGATGCTGAAGACACGAATGAGACTGAATTGGAGGTATTGTTTCAATTACTGTTGTTTAATGCTGTTGTGCTGAGAGCTGCACATATTAATTCAAAAGACTTGCTTACAATGTATGGATATGGTAAGCATATTTTTCAAAGTCGTATGACATATTCTATTTCTTATTGAGATTTCTCAACTTCGTTTATGTTAATTCACAAGGCGAAATGAAAATAAAAGACAGACTTGCAGTTATTGAGAGACTTTTGAAATTTTTATCAAATACGAACAAGAAATTTAATCTCGGTAATCATACTCGGAACAAAACTTATGTAAAACTTATACCGCATGTTAACTTAATTGTAAGAATGATTTATGTTCGAGAGAAAAATGCATTTTTTGCAGCCATGTCAATTACATTTCAGAATAATTATAAAGGTCAACTACTTTATATATATATATAAAGTATTTTATTAGAATTAATGAGAGTTTTTTATTAGTATTTTATTAGAATTAATGAGAGTTAAATAATTTTTTGAACAGTTCAGCTTAAGACTTGCAATGATTATTTAAACTATTTTCGTATAAAAGGAAATTCAAAGCTTAATTTTGTAATGACTTACAAAAAATATGTAATATCTAATAGACAAAGCATGTTGTATATAGTGTGCTTCGAAGAATAATATCTTCTTTCTCATTTTATATCTCTTTAAATTTTATAAGCCTTTGCTGAATGTTTTTATTCACTTACTAGAGGACCCGAAAGACGTTATCCTGTACACACATTCTTAATTCAAAAATTCCAAATTTTTATGAATAAGCTTTAACAATATGGACCATTTTGAGGAAAATTTTTATTTAACTTTTATTACAATATATCTTACTTCACTACATATACGGTTATCACAATTCTATCAATTGAAAGCGTGTGAGTATGTATATACTATGAGCGAAGTTAAATAAAGAGGCTGTGTGAATAAAAACTTAAACTTATTTGAATTAAAAGTGAAAAAGTTGAAACTGAAACTATTTTATAGCAGGTATATTAATTAAATTGTACAAAAACTGAGTTTATCATAATGCCATTGGATGTACAATATTTTTGGTTACTTTTTGAGGGGTATAAACAAATAAATTCGATGGTTTTCCAACTCTGGAACACGCAACATATAATTGGCCGTGAGAAAAGTATGAATTTTCTAAATTTAAGCCACAAATCATCATTGTTTGACCTTGAGACTTATTAACTGTCATAGCAATCGCCGAGCGAATTTGAAATTGTAAGTGTTTGAATGGTATAACTAGGTGAATCTGAAGGAATCATTGGAATCCGTGGTAGAAGTACAACTTCACCTTGAAATTTTCCTCTTAAAGTTGTGGCTTCAAGAATGTTTTCCATGATTTTTTTTATGACTAATCGCATGCCATTACACAATCATCAGGAAATTTCACCCCCCCCGGTCCTTCATTACGCTAAACGCAGTAAAAACAACACACAGGGGTAAAATAATTAAGTGTTTGTTAAGGTTTTTAATAACTTTTTAACTAATAGCAATATCGGACCAAATTGACACTCCAAACCATTCTCGAATTCACTTGAATGCATACGAAAAATTTCATCCAAATCGGTCCAGCCGTTTAGGAGGAGTTTAGTCACATACACACACACAGAAGATATATATATATATATATATATATAAAGATAAGCAAATAAGAAAATATTCCCTTTGTTTTTATTTTTTTTCGTACTATTGTTAGTACTTTTTCATGAGTAGAGCTTTATCAAATAACCATTATTTATTAGATTAATATTCTTGTAAATGTTTACTTCTGTATTTTAAAATGTCTTTTTTTCTTTGCAATTATATGAAATTGCTTACAATTAAATTATTCATTAGTTTGTTTTCTATTTTTCCAAGAATCTAGAAAAAAATCTTTTGCATGTTTCCCTTATAATTTCTGAAATAATTTTTACATTTTAATATTTACTACTTAACTAACTTTAGTAAATGATTTTGAATTATTTGTTTATGTTTCTCAATTAATATTTTCATTATATATATATATATATATATATATATATACCCAACTCTTTTTTTTACACAATAGATGCATTCCAAAAATCGTGTAAAAAATAAATGCGACATTTGGTAAATTTGTAAATTTGGGGATATATTCCACAGCTTTAAAAATTGTGTAAGATGAAAATTCTAAATATTTTCTCAAAACACCGTCCAAAACAGTAATATTGAAACCTATATTACATAATTATAAAAGAAAAATAATTCATTTTTTATGAAAATACTTAGAATTAGTGTATAGTGAAAATTAAGTCTATAGGTACGTACAACATATAAAATTTCAAATTTAAATTAGGTATAAAATTTAGCCATCTATCTCTCTATGACAAATTCATTAATCCTCCTTTCATATTAATGTGTTTTCTATTAATATTTGACTGCATTTAACTGTACTATATTAATCAAAGTCTGTCTTAATAATTTTAAGTTTAACATATTTGTATTTTGATTCACTTAATTCAAGAGAAATTATGATATTTAAAACATTTTTTTACACTTTCAAATCACGCTTGATCATTGACAACATTTCTTTGACTGTTTCTAAGATATTAAGTTCAAAAAAAGTATTTAATTTATTTTATTCCTGTTATAGTTAATCAAATATAATTTAGAATAGTAGAAAATATTGAATACACTTTTTCTTTACTAAGAATAAATCCTCATTTTATAGAATAAATTAATGTTAGAGAGGACATTAATTTATTCTATAAATAAGTCTTCACTTCGATTTGCTACAGTTGTAATTTAATACAATCATTCAACTTGATATATAATGTTATACGGAAATCATGATTAATTAATGTTGCTATATATATCATTAAATTTGCTACATTTTTGCATATGAATACAAGTAATATATTTAAATGCTATATGCTTTGTGGTTTTTAATAATGTATAATATAAGACTCCCAATAATACAATATATATAGTATTCATATTTCTTGCATAATAAATGGAACCGTATATCAGAAACTCATAATACAGATGTTTAATGACAGATTCGTTCATGACATATATCTTCGATTCATATCAGGTGTCACCTAAATTGTCATTACGTCATAATATTGGATTTAATTTAAGACATATGTTCGTATACAGTTATTCAAATTGTTAGTTTAAAATATATGCTTAGGTAAAACATTCCTTCTAAGAGTGTATTCTTATTTGTATATTCCTCCAACTTTAACAGGAATTGATATTCAAATTTATGATTTTTGTATTATGGGTAGTAAAATTGATTATTGTCTATTCTCTACCTCTTACTCATTATAAAAATAATATATATTAAGAACTGAAGTGTCATTTTTTATGATTATTTGAGATGGAAAATCGTTTACATAGAATGTTTTATGAGAAACATCAAAAAGCCAATATATATATATATATATAATTGATCAGTTACATTATTAACACATGGATCAATAAGTCCCGAGACTGTGCGGCCGTTTTTTTGCGATTTCCTCCTTCAAACGCACCAGCAAGTCAATATAATAATCACTGTTGATGGATTTACCTTTTTCGAGGTAGTCAATGAAAATCACGCCATGCGTATCCCAAAAAACTGACGCCATGACTTTGCCAGCTGACTGCTGCGTTTTCGGACGCTTCGGACGGCTTTCGCCAGCTGTGCGCCACTGCCGCTTCGACTCTGGAGTGTAGTGATGTATCCATGTTTCGTCCATGGTCACGTAACGACGCAAGAAATCTTTTTTGTTGCGAGTAAATAGCGATAAACAGCTTTCTGAATCATCGACTCGTTGCTGTTTTTGTTCCATCGAAAGCAATCGCGGCACCCACTTGGAAAAAACCTTTTTCATGCTCAATTTTTCATGAAGGATAGTAAATACACTTCCATATGATATCTGTGTCATCTCAGCAATCTCACGGAGCTTCACTTTACGATCTTTCATTATAAGTTTTGTCACTTCACTCACATTTTCCGGTGTAACGGCTTCCACAGGTCTACCCGAGTGTTCCGCGTCATTTGTGTGGGTACGACCACGTTTAAACTCGGCAAACCACCGACAAATCGTTGCTTTTGATGGACAAGAGTCCGGGTAACATTTTTCAATCCATTGTTTCGCTTGCACGGTGTTTTTACCCATTAAAAAACAATGTTTTATCAGAACACGAAACTCGGTTTTTTCCATTTTTTAAACAAACTACAAAACGACATTACTCCAACCTCGATAACTCAACTGTTTCTGGTCCGATCGACTTAAAATTTTGACACGTTTCAAGCAAAGGTTAGTACTCTAGAAAGACCTGGTTACTGGTTTACTACGAGCGCCATCTCTGGGTTAGTCTAGGAACTTATTGATCCATGTGTTAGTAAATAATTCATTTTCAAGAAAAAATATTTATACAAGCTTATGAATTTTAATAATTTTATTTTATTTGAAAACATTCCGCATATCTTAGGCTTACATCGGCTAAGAATATTTGTATTAAAATGCAATTTGTTACGTTTGAAAACAAATGGCATTTTAATGAATGTATTCCTGCTGATCAATATCAGTAATACCCCCAAGTTACTCTAGCGATCCTTCTATATTTTCAATTTTTATCTTTTTTTTTTTTTTCAATTTTTTCTCATTTAGTACACAGTTAAATCTTGTTTGTGGCATTACAGCCACATCTCACCATTGCACCAATAACTTTTACATTCACTCAATACCATTAATTAATATTTTCTTATCAAATTTATCATTTTTGGCTCTTTATTCTATTTCGTGCGAAATAGGCTATTCATAAAACTCCAAACAAATATTATTTCCAAAGGAATAGTACTTTTTATTTCATTTAAAATATTACACATTTCCAAAATGTTGCATCTTGTCATAAGTATGACTGCCACGTTTCACTAAATTTTATTCTAGTGATATTATGTTCAATAAATTAATGTAAAAGAAAATATAAAACGTTCTTGCTTTATTATTTGGAAAAAGTGATATAAAATGTATAGTCTTCTGAGACTCTGTAGAAATAATAGCTTTTTCGTTTACTTAGTTCAGAAGTAAAAGAAACAAGATCGCCTATAGATAGATTTGCAATTGAACTGTTCATATTCCTCTGAGAACCAAATAGATTTCATTTTTTTATTATTTTTAGATTTTATTTCTTCTAAATTGAAAAAGAAAACTACAAGTGTGATTTTCTTTGTACATTAAACAAAATATAATGCAAGTGAATGTGTAACAGAACTAGATATTTTATTTCAAAAATTCCTTTAATTCAATGATGGATTTGATGGATTTCCAAAATTTGTTTTCTATTATATGTGTTATAAATTGATACAATAATCAGATATATTGACAATGCCGTTTTATTTTTGAAAATAAAATGTCTATTAATCCAAGGAAATTTTCAAAAGCCGTATGCCAAGTAATATCTTATAACTAGTAAATATTTATACTAATTATTAGGTAAACTGTTCATATTAGCGTTAATGTTTAATAAATTCAAAACATTTGTAATTTCAAGGATTTTAAACTAATTATGGTACAGAACATGTCCCTTTTTGTTGCATAATCCCGAATTTCTGTCGAAATTTGAAAGGTTTTTTTGAACGATTCCTCCTAAACTTAGAATCATAATATTCGTTTCAGCATAAAATTTATTTGTTTACTTATATCAAATATTTCAGTTTGATTAATTTTTAATGTATTTATTAATGTTCATTAATTGAAATATTCTGAGATGGAAAGTAATTTTCCCATTAAATTTAATAAAATTGTTAGCTTGTTTAAGAATTTAATTATCTATCATGTCAGCAAAATATCTAACATCTTTCGGAATATCTCACATCCCTTACATCCTTCTTTATTGCTTAAATTCAATTCGTATTATTTTTCACTTACATTTTTTCCTTTAAGTTTTATAACAAATTTCTGATAAATATATATATATATATATATATATATATACAGGGTGAGCAAAAAGTCCGTAAAAACTTTAAAAATTTATAAAACCCAGAAAATTAAACAAAATAAAAAAACGATTCTCATGTTTAGCATCAATTTTTTTTAAGATTGGATAAAAAAAAATCAAAAAATAGCCGAAAAAACAAAAAATAACCGTCTTAATTGGAAATATGTGAAAGAAACAGGCAATTATAAATCCTGATGCTCTTGATCCAGATCCAGCTCTCCGTTGCATGCCAACTAAGTGAACAAGCATGATGTTTGAAAAAACAAAGCTTTGTTGGTGAAGTTGTTTTACATGAACGAGGAATCTGTGACAGTTGCACTGCTTACATTCCAACTTCAGAAAAAAGTGCAGACTGGAAAAAGTTCTTTAACATTGGCAGACCTCATAAAGCTTGTTCAGCGGTTTGGGAAAACTGGATCACTCGAGGATGACCGAATGAGGACCTCGACCAAGGTTCAGATCACCAAGTCTAAGGCTGACACTTTCGGTGCGCGAAACATTAGCGTCAGAATCTTTTGTAGGGAGTAACAGTGCACGGGAAGCTGGCATATGCTTGTCTTACCACAATCATCGATATGCAACATTCTTCATGGAGTTCTTAATCAGTATCCATACAAATTACAGTCTTGCCGAAGAGAGAGAAGCATTTACGAGAGAGGCTCTCTCCCAAATTGAACAAGATTCCTCTTAGGTCTTCAATATCTTGTGGACAGATGAAGCTCATTTTTCGATCCGTGGTGACGTTAATACCCATTACTGTCGCATCTGCGCGACGTCAAACCCACGAGTGTACACTGAAAAACCACCGCATTCCCCGAAAGTCACAGTATGGTGTGGGTTCACAGATTCCTTAATCATAGGAACCCCCTTTTTTTGAAACACAGTGTCCAGTAAATGGGTGGGAAAAGGTGACAGTAAATGCTCAGCGTTATTTAACGCAAATGCGAGAGAAGATTGTTCCATGTTTGAGTGAAAAAATGCGCTCTCTACAGTTACGTTTTTGCAAGATGGAGCAACAAGTCACACTGAAAGTCCAGTCAAGGAATTCTTAATACAAAAGTTCAGGGAAGAAAGAAACATTAGCAAACGTTGCAAGTCTCCATGACCTACTCTGTCTCCAGATCTGACACCAGCAGACATTTGGATGTGTGGGTATTTAAAATCCTTGTTGTAGCGATCCCGTCCATCCAATTTGTCGAATATGAAAGAGGCGATCCGTCTAGATCTCCCATGCATACAGCCGGAGATTCTGAACTCTGCCGTTGAGGGACTTATAACGCGCCTTCAATGTGTTATACCCTGTGGTGGTGAACATTATGCTATAATAAATAATTATGGTGGATAATATAATACTATAATAAAAATGCTACATTATGCTATAATAAAAATGCTCTAATAATAATGGTAGTGGAATACATTATGCTTTAATAAATAATTATGGTGGATAATATAATGCTATAATAAAAATGCTACATTATGCTATAATAATAATGCTATAATAATAATACATTATGCTATAATAAATAATTTTGTATCATTATTTTTGTTATTTGAGTCTCTTCTCTTTCACTCATGTACGAAACACCATCTATCGGCAGTTTTCTGAATTTCTTTTTACTTATCTTAAAAAAAATCCAGTGACTTACCGATGTTGAACCTACAAACCATTGTTTATTTTGTTTAATTTTTTGGGTTTTATAAATTTTTAAAGTTTTTACGGATTTTTTGTGCACCCCGTATATATATATATATATATATATATATATATATATATATATATATTCCTCCTCTTCCTCCCAAGCTCTAGAAAAATTATAAAATATTAATCCGTTAACCGGAAAATCGACATATACTTGAATTAACATAATAGTTCTTACAGAGCGTTTTAGAAAATTGCTTTATTTACAAACAAATTGTATTTTTAACGAGCTAATAACAACCAAATTACACAAACTAAAAGTAGTACCAACTATTTTCAAATAAAGTTTAACTATACTTTAAAAACAATAAGAAAAAATATTACAATGATATACAAAGTTTAATTCTAAATAGAAACAATCTCTAGCAAAGTTTTTTTGTTTTTGGAAAAAATCACGAATAACTTCTTTCAGAACTAATTTATAACTTGATTTATGTTTAAAGACAAACATTGCTAACCAATTAACGTGATTCCTAAATAATTTATTATTATTTTTAATCCACACAAAAATTTCTTTCACTGGTAATAACAGCTATGGATAGCGTCTGCATAAATTACTAAGGTAATGCTCAAGTTTGGTCCAATTTTAAGAGAAATGATTAATTTAAGAACATCAACTGCACCTTCTATCTTTGTTTAAAATGTAGAAATAAATAAAGTTTTATCATCCAGCTCAAAAACGTTATGATCGGAGGAATGACCTTTTGCCAAGACATTTTCAAGATCCTTACAAACTCTGTCAGTATATAATTTGTTTTCATAAGTCTATACGTTTATGAATATCATATTAATAATTAAAATGGGTCGCTTTAACTAATCAATAAGTTGATTCTCAACTTCAAAACACTGATCACCTGATTAATTGTTAAGATAAAAAAAATCTACTTTATGCTTTTGCTTTTGATCATGTATCGGTTTGTCTAAATATATATATGAAACATTTTGTCTTGTTGCCTGAACTCCCTATGACATGGTGTCACCAATTCAGAGCTTTCTTCTTCATCGATTTTGTTGGTTAAGTCTCCAGCGTCTAATCTAATGTGGTGGAAGAATTCATCCAATCTTATTCCTTTAAAAATGTAATGAGAAATTTAATAAATTAGTGACAGGAGTGCAATTAAAATCTTTGGATTAAAGTAACTTACTAGAAGGATTAATATGAATCAAAACTTTTTATTAAATGAAGATCGTACATAACTTAAATTGTTTTATTATGGGCAATAAATCCCTGGTATCATCTGGAATCATACCGATTTTGACATTTTCCAAAATGCTCAGTAAAACACCGTGTAAATATGTAAGGATTTTATGGATTCTATACGACTTTTACAATAGACACATCGTTCAATTGTTTCAATGCAAGAGTATATTGATGTGTTTTTTTGAATTTCTACTATTTGTTCATATTTTCCCTATATATATGTTATCTTGTTCAAATTTTAAATCGTTAATAAAATACTTTTTGTTCATACACTCAAGTTCAAATACATTTTTTTAAACTTGTAGTGGATGACACTCGATGTAAATACAGCTTTTTCAAATATTGATTCATTTAAATAAATTTAATTGGTGAAAATACAGTTTAGCCCAACCGCTTGGCGCGATTTCAAAAATTGTCAAACATTGTGATTTTTTTTTGGCTGCAAGTTAAGTGCGCGAAGTGGACCAGGATAGCCACATTTGGCAAATACAGCCAAATAACTTCTGTGCCAAGGGTGGTTGGGCTAAATTGCATTCCAACCCTTTATTTTACCGGATGAATTAAGAAACAAGCCAATGCTTCTACTGTGTCATTTGTCTTGCAATAACAAAGTTGGTAGAGCGTCGGCATAGAATCTTCTTGCCTTCGGATCGAATCTCGTCGAAGCACAATTTTTTTTATTTGATTTTCAGTTAATTAGTTTTAGTTTTATATAGTAGAAACATTTTTTTCTCTTATATAAGATATTTAGCAGGATATAAATTTAGGAATAAATACTGTCTGTGACGAAGCGTGTAGATCCCTGGAAAAAAATTTCTTTTTCCACTTAATATTGTTATTCTGTCATATGTATATACATATTTATATTAATTGCAATTATTTAATAAAAGGTAAGTAAAATAAAAATTTTATATATTCGCTTAAGTAGGAATAGACTTTAATTATTTTTATATTAGTTCTTAATATGTATATAACTCTTGATTTATATAACAAGTTTGCTGCTTCCAAAGAATATTTGCCATATCGCTAATTAATATGTTTAAGGAATGACTACTGTTGGGCACGTAAAATGTGCTCGGGATTAACTTTTTTATTGGATGCTTAAGTTTTGATTACTGGTGAATGAAAATTGAATTTCGAAAGTAATTTAATTTCTACCGCACAGAATAGCACTGTTTTCACTCTTTTTGAAATCAAATGGATTTTAGTTATTGAGGAAGTTAATTTCGATGGTTCGTTGCATTAAGAGAAGAAAATGAAATAATTGAAGTTAATCAATGAATTCAGAGGTTATTTTAAACTGACTATAACTGAATTAGGTGGTACAATATTAACTAAAATGGTTATTAAGAAAATTAAAAGAAGTATACCCTATGTATTTTGATTACGACTATATACTCATAAAGCAAGTGTAAAAAGAAGTGCAATTAAGGATATATCATAAAAGAGTGGAAAAGAAACGTTATATCCCAGGACATATGATCATTTTATGTTTGACTCGTTTTATTAAAAACAAGAAGTATAAGCAATTTAGTATTCCGCCCAATAAATGTACATCAGGATTTATAAAATCCATGACGCTTGAAGTAAATATCATCAAATATAGCTATGAACCATCCCAATTAAAACTATATAAAAGCTAACTATATAAACTATGAGAGCAAAAGTGATTGGAGAAAACGCTGACCCAATGTCAGAGAAGTGTGAGGTTGAAAATAATATCCCTATAAAAAAACATTGGAGATAGTTGCGGATGAAAGTCAGAAAATATAAATCTCACTTACATGAGACTGGTATAAACAAATGCTGTCAAAAGAATGATCGATAAAAACTAACTATGTTTTGATTTATGATTAACTTTTTTGTACCACAAACAAGTTAATGTATTAGGAAATCATTTTTATCATACAATTTTGTCCAAAATAATGAAATAAAAGCATTACAAATTCTCAATTAAAAATATCCTTAACGTCCTAAGTTTTTAATACCTTTGTACAGCGCATACCTTTAAAAAAGGTAAACGCGGGGGTTGAAGAATTTCATTCAGTTAGGAAGAATGAATTAAAGAGGGAGAGTTATAAAAACATAGAAAATTTGCTGTATTTATTATTAAATACAAAATTAACTAAATAAATCTGTTTTATTAATATATATATATATATATATATATATATTATAACATGTGTGTTTCGTTTTTCAAAAATGGTTTAAAGGTTAAATAAAATAAACCATAGAGTATTATTACGTTAAGTCAATGAGTTATATAGATTGTACGTAAGGGTTTATATTAAATTATTGCATACACAGTCCTCACTTTATTCCAATCTTCCTTTTCTATAAGTAAGATTTAGGTTGTTCTTAACAGTGAATATCAAAATGTTATAATGAAACAAGAATAAATTTTTGAACGAGTTATAAAATCTGAAAAATATTAACTGAATAAATAGCATGCTTTTGAGTATCCAATTATATTTAAAAAGAAATAGTAATAGATAAACTTATATTATTTTTCTAACCTAGAATTTAGAATTATCAGATTTTATAGTAAACTCTCTTGGGTTTTTGATTTAGAAGCTCCTAGATATTTACCCATCATGAGTTAAATATAAAAACCATTTTCGTAATAATATTTGAATGAATGTGGAAAACGGTGCAGTTTTCCCGATTTATTTTATGGAAAGCCTAACTATCAGAAATAGTCCAATTAGTTGTTTGTTCTATGAAAATATATTTTTGTGTTGTTATTCTAACTGTCTAGGGAGTTACGAGTTATTAGACGTAAGAGTTAGTAAATGGTGAAATATGTGTTAAACATATTACTGCTTTAAGAATTATTTTGAGCGAAGTAAATAATAAAATGCTTAAAGAGAGATCAGGAGGCTAGAAGCTTAAGCATCCTTTTTCGATAATATATAAGCAGACTTGCACGTTCATCGAAGATAATAAAGGAAATTTAAGGATTTTAAAATAAAAAAAGGGATACAGAGAGAGAGAGAGAGTATATTCTTAAGAAATAGATAGGAAACTCTCACTCGTAAAATACTTCAAATAATACTTGAAACCTTAGATATAACAAACAGTTTGTACATAAACGCATTATCTCAACAATATTTAAGTCACAAATTCAAACCAAAATTAATAAAAACAAGTTCTCAGTTCTAATATTTTAAGTTTTGATCACATTTAAAACTTTTTACTTCATAATTTAAAAACATGATTGACAAAACACATTTTTGTTAAACAAAATATTTAACAGAGGTAATAGTTTTGTATATTAATTTTCATATTTACAGTAGTCCATAGAATAATGTATAATGCAATTCCATACAAGCATTTAAAGCACAATGAAGAATAAAATTTTATTTTGTATAAGGAAATGGACTTTATTTATCCGATATTCTACAAACAATTGTTATTTTGTAAAATTTTAGAAAGAACAACTTGATTTATGAATTAAATATTTATTAAAATGCTCTTTAACCTTTAAATTCTTCAAAGTTTATGAAACTATCCAGAATACTAGAAAGGATACATTTAAAACTTTTTACAAAAATCATTTGTAGTTCAATTTATAATAGTAATATGCTATAAATTCTTACCATTGCAATTTCTTTTTTAAATGAATTTTTATTTCTGTTGTTTTTAAGAGAATTTCAGTGTAAATAATGATGTTGCATGTATTCTTGAAATAATAATGGTATTTAAAAATAACTTAAGATATAAATTATATTTGAAATTTTGTATCACATTTATTTCTGATTCCCACATGTAAATTCTTCTTTTTACTATATTTCTTTCACTAATTACTCATCTTATGTCAATTTTATAACGTTTCCTTTAAAAGTATTTCACAATACAAATATATTTTAAAACATATTTCATGCAAAACATTCAAATGGAAGATAAAATGATCACTCTGAATATTATCAGAAGTTTTTATTAATTAGATGTAATTCAAATTTAAATATTTACAACGTGTTATGTATATACATACATGCAAATTAAAAAGGTAAGATAACTATTGATCCGGTTATATCTTTATAATTTGATCGAAATGTATAAATCATAAAAAACACGCATGTGTGTATGTATTCATTTAAATATACAATATATAGAGGTAGAGAATGAAGTTTGTGTAAGATAGTTGTTAATTACAGATAAGATGTTTACTGAGAGAAACACAACAAGAACTATTGGCCGATGGACCTCTTAATTCCGAACCTCGACTGTGTGTTGAGGACTACACTGAGCTAACACTTCCATCTCTAAGCTTCCACAAGATGCCTCGTGAACACGTTAAACCTCGAACAGATTTAATGAATAACATCCTCGCTACTCGGTGGATCTTTAGTTGCATAGTCTTGAACTCACGACTCAATGAAAACAACATCGTTTGCGAGTTCACGACCATAACCAATAGCCTACCATGGACTTGTAAGCAGAAATTAAAAAGTTATATAAAAAGGTTGCACATTTTTCAATGAAACTAATGATACATGTTACTTAGTACATATTACCAATTAAATTATATTTGAATGTAAAAACAAGTTAGAGCATTTGCACCCAAAAGTAGTTTTACAATTTTTATATGAGTAAATTACTTCTAATATTATTTAGAAAACAATATTACTTTAAGCAAGTTACCTCAAAAATAGAAATATGAATTGATGCCTACTTTAGTATGAAACCCAATCCATCAACACTTCACGTTCCTTCATATAAGATTAAAATTGAAACCATTTAAAACATACGATCAAATTATTTCCTTTTTTTCCAAATGTTTACTTTACATTTTTACTGTAAATATATTATTTTAGGTAAGCTACGTTATCAATAAAATAACGAAAACACATGTGCGTTTTAAATTTTTAATAACTGACGGATAAAAATATTTTTTTACGTGGATATTGTTAAAAAGGACAAAAGAGAAAAACATTTTAATAAGTAGAATAATTTTTAACCATAATGAAAAATAATTACTCACATAATTTATTTTTATCGATATCTACAATCACAAAATAACATGTTACAAAAAAAATGAAACTTTTACAAGTTGAGATATTTAGTAACAATAACGTATTTACTCATGAATTGGTTTCTTCGTAAAATAACCTAACATATTTGATCATTATTATGAAAAGATAGATGTAAAACAATTTAAGCAATTTGAAATAAATCCGTTTATACTTTAGTCCCATTTAAATTCTTGCATCTTTTTATACATATGTATTTGATGCATGACGAAAAAAATTACTGAATGTAGTCATTAAGAAGAAAAAGGATAATAATTTGTTACCGATATAAATAAAAATACTGAATACTTCGGAAAAACATAATTTATGAACTAAATTTTCTTTATTTAAAATTCATACAATTGTTAAATGAAATAAATATCTTATACTATATCCATTTGTGTTCTTCACTGAAATTACGCAGTATAAATTTTAATGATTATATATCATACTTCTATCATGAAAAAAATTAAATATCTAATTAATATATAATAGATCTAGAATCAATCGCAGATATAATAAGCTGATTTAAAAAGGAAATATTAGTTCTATTTCTAGAGTCTTCCGATAGCATTATTGTATCTTTGTATGAGTTTGAAAACATATATTGAATGGCATACATTTTTTTTTAGAAAAGGCAAATTTGTGGGTATGATTTTGGGGCATTCATATATCTAGTAAATATTGAAAACTTCCCTATTTCTTCTTCCAGAAGGAAATAATATTAATTCCCCATTACAATACTTAGCATTTTTATACTAGTTATAAAAAACCTATTTAATTTTTATAGTTTTCATCACATTTTTCTTCTCCATTAGAAATGTTCGACTTTTAATTTTTTTTTTATAATTCACATTATCACTAACAACACTGCCGTATTTTACGACTGAGAAATACAACTGAAATACTCTTTCTCTATTATAGAATATTTACTTAATATTAATACACTCTTTATATTAGTTAATTTCTTAATCACATGTACTACAAATATCATAACAAAATTAACATTAACTTCAAACTATTTCTATTTTTCAATTATTTCAGCGATTCCATAAACAGAAATTTAAATCTTACTTTTGTTTGTTTTCTAACCTATAATGAAGTGACTAATTTTGTCATATGTCTTTTAAAACAACCGGAAATACATGACACTATCTCAATTAATGGTATTTCAGAAGATTAGTATCTTTATATGTTTCGATTAGCAGTACTTTACAAGCTAAGCACATATGATAAAGTAGTCATTACTACGTGCTATGAGACATTTCTTTCTTTACTACTAGACTTATAGAGAGTAAGATAAATGAGCGCTTCTCTTCTCTAAACATCTCTTACTATAAAAGCACAACATTTTAATTACTATTAATTATTGCTTCATTATTTGGTGACGAATTTAATTTTCAGGAAGATTGTTCTTAGATTACAAAGCTTACAATTAACCAATTTTTATTTTAAAAATAATATACATATTTAAATGCTTATATATTAAGTAATAAGAGATCGTGTCGAATGGACCAAATTCGGGCGATGTAGTGATCAAGTGATACCTTTACACACTGATGTAAAGAAGTCTCATTTGTTTTGCGTTAAGTTTGTGAAATGTTTTATGCATCAATTGGATTTAATTAGAGGGAAAGAAGTATAAATTTAATATAGTTCATTAGATATCATTAAAAGAATTCTTAGCATTCAAGCATTCATGGTAAATGGAATCATATTACTTCTCCAACTCTTTGAAGACAGTTTTTTATATCCATGTTTACCACAGATAACAGATACTGAGATTACTTCAAAAAAGCATCTTTTCGAATGTTTTGGAGTTCTCTATATTTCATAAACATAAAAATATTTCTCAGAAAATAATATATTTCACTTACTTGAACTTTTAACACATAATTAGTAGAGCAAAATGCTTGAGTTAACAGAAATTTTATTTTCTGAAAATCAATTGGTATTAGGTTATTGAAAATTTATTAATTCGAAGTTTCTGCTTTGATAATTTAGGCATTGATAAAATAAAGGTTTAATGTTAATATCACCGCTATATTTTGAGAAGCTAATTCCAATCTGCACAAAAAAATTAAAAGGTTTTATATTTTGCATCTTTAACTGTGTAAATTTATTTCTTTATCTGTTTCATTACCCTCATGTAATATCTTGTCTAAAATATTATTTGTTACATTTATATAATAATTAAATCAAGATATATCTTTGTTAGTTAACAAAAAAAATATTGAAACAAAACCTGGATTAAAGCTATTACATAAATATGTATATATAACAATATGTGTGTGTGTGTGTATGTATACACACAAAAGGGGTGTTTAAATGAAATGATACGAAATGACACTGTAGGTATAAATGAAGATTTTATTTAAAGAATGCACCATACACCCGAGAACACAACGATTCCATTGAGTTGCGAGTGGAAAGATTCCTTGTTCCCACAATTCCTGTGGCCGTCACATGAACCTGTCTTTCACAGCAACCTTGAGTTCGTCCTCGGAGTTGAAGCGCTTACTTTTTCAGATGTTTTTCAGGGGAACAAACACGTGGAAATAGCAAGTAGACAAGTCCGGGCTGTAGGGCGGATAGTGAAGCTTCTCCCATTAGAACTTAGTAAGTTTCGAGTGTGAGATGTGTGGATGCGCGTTATCATGGAGCAGAACTACACTCTCCGTGAGTAGCCTCTGTCTTTTATTCCTGGTGAACCTAGGTAGGCTTTGGAGTACCTAGCAGTACGCAACAGACCTTGGAAGTCGAAAAAGACGATGAACAATATCTTGACTGCTGACGCCACTGCTTTGAACTTTTTAGGGGGAGGTGACGACACATGTTTCCACCGCTTTGTCTTTGGCTCGTAGTGATGGCACCAGCACTCATCACCAGGGACTATCTGTACCAGGAAATTGGGGTCTTTATGATACCAAATCAGATGTGGAAGGGCTAGCCCATACGCAGTTCATTTTGCTGATCAGTGAGCTTTTTCGAAACCTCATGCACACACATCTTCCGATAACGCAACTTGTCGTGAACAATTGTCCACACTATTCCAACGCTCCACCTTCACCGCCAACATTCTCAATTTGACACGCTGATCACTTTTCATTTGTCGATTAGATCGGCTGTGATGTCTGCGTCTGCCTAGCCTGGTCTCGTATTATCAACCAAACTCTCACAGCCTGCACGAGAACGGGTACTCAATTATCTTATTGACTTGTCAGACACACAGTCTTCCCTATATACGGTCACCGTAAGACGATCAATAGTGGTCAGTTTAACAACTTACGCTGCCATAAATCGGATAACGCCTCGCTGCTCCTCAATCATAGAATTTTGCAATGTGAACACCATCATGTCCTCACACGTACTGACGCTTCAATTGGACGTGGCTTTTTAAAAAAACCTATGTTCTCTTCCGCTCATGTGAGTGCCTCCACATGCTCCGAGCCTCGTAAGAGACTCCATTCGCATTCCCAGATATCTCGCTACGTTCTCCCATAGCGGTATAGATAAATATATTAACCTTTGCTTTATTACGACGTTTCATAACTTTTCATTTGAACATCAATTGTATATATATACATATACGCGTGCGTGTGTGTGTGTTTGCATGTGAGCGTGTGTGGTGATAAAATAACGATTTAGAAAATTACATGTAATTAATGGAAATGAATGGAAGCCAAGTTCAAGCTCAATTGTTGTTTTTATTCCATATTTATATAGAGAGAGATTATTGCCTAACGGGTGTAGATATTACTCCACACTAAGATGAAATGTTTAAAAGCGTAGAAGATTTCGGTAGAACATAAGATTTTTTATACATTTTGAAATATTACGTCCAGTGTCGGAGGGCCTGGCCGAAGTGAAAAAGAGAGCAGTAAGTTCAAATTTTTTATTGGATATTTTCTGGCAATGCGCAGCGCAGTGTTCCCTGCACTGGCGAGGTAAAAAAAAGAGAATTTTTTTCCTCGAGCATATAGTTTTATAGTTGTGATTTTCAGTTACATTTTGTCAATTATATGATGTTCAAATGCTTGATGTTGGGATACCTAGGGACTTTAGCTACGGGCAGAAAGTCTAGTAAGGATTATTTCTGATAGATTTACGATCATTGGAAAACTGATTAAACAAATTTTATGATCACGTGATCTAATAAATAAAAGGATAATTTGGACTTGGATTAGGAAATAAAAAGGAACTCTCATTGAATTAGAGAATTCAATGAGAATATAATATTGAAATTTTTATACAATATTGAAGATTTTAAATCGGATATGTTTGACTTTTCACATTTTGGATATTTTCTTAATATGAATAAAAATTCGTGGAAATATCTAAAGTTCTTTTTTCTTTATGCTGCCTAGGTGACCATTTGGTTAAGTCAGAACAGAAGATCTGGAAACGTGATTCTGAGAAACGGAAACAAGAGAGAGATCATTTCACCTGGTGATGGAAGTTCTGGCAGATTAAAGGCGATATTGCTTCTTGTCGCAGCAGAACTTTTTCCGTTTGTCATGTGTATTTGGCTTCAACATCCCCTTACAATTATTATTAATTGCTTTACTTATTGTGCGAAAATTTTTGAGTTAAAATTATGCAATCGCAGATCGTGATCATCTTTGCTTCCAAAATTTACAATCAGTCGCAGAAACACATTTTTACTGAGCAGTCGGTTGGATTCGAATTGGTGCCAAATTAACTTAATATTGTAAGGGTGAGAGATCATTATTTACTGGAAATGTAATCTATGGTATTTTCTTGTTATTGTGTTGTTATTCCTTTTTTTGTGTGCGAAAGGGAGACACCAATTTCCATTGTAGACCAGTTCAAATTTGTCACATTTAGCGAAAATTAAAATTTTCTTTACTGTGCTAGTACCGTGAATTAATTAAACTAAAGGCTTATACTTGTGAGATTCAATTTGTCTCTGAAACAAATGTTAGAACTTTGACTTAAATGGAAATTAAAACCTACCTGTTGACTTAAAGCTGTTGAATAGTATGAGAAAGTAGGCATCCAATTAAGACTTTGTGATCAAAAATTAATACAATAATAATCAATTAAGTATGTATTATAGAATGTCACATAAAATAAATAAATTAAAATTTGAAATTAATAAAGAACTCATTTTTCTGTCATATGGTTGTATTCCTAAGAAATTAAATCTTCTCCTTATATGTTCTTTTAATTTTTGAATGTATTTAATTTGCATATTACTTAGTGGAATATTTGGCTAAAATTAACAGAAATAAATTAAATATTTTTTTAATATCCTGGATTTGAAAGATTAATAATGGAAATGGAAATTTGGATGAGAAATCGAAAGATAAATCTACAATCTCCAGCATCAGAATTAGAAGAGGATCCGAACCCTAATCTCAAGATAATTAATTTGGTCAACTTAATGCATAATAAAAAGCATTAGAATGACAAATCATTTATTTAAAACAATAATGGTTGTCAGACCAGAATAGAGAAAACAGAAGAAAATAAACGAAGAAGGGCAGAGGAAAAAGAAGGAAAGACAGAGGGAAGGAGAAAGACAGAGGAAACAGGAAGAAAGGTAACTAGAGGGAAGGAAGGAAAGAAAAAGGGAAGAGATATAGAAGGAAAGGGAAATGGAATTTGTGTTTGAAGTATTAAGGATAGAACAACTAGGAAGTTTACTGAAAGAATTAGTGAGTGAATGTGAAGGTTATTGTCGCAAGAGCCAGATGTGGCTATGCAGCTCCAAACAAGATTTAACTGTGGTCTAGATGTGTAAAAATTGAAGAAAAAAAAGACAAAAATTGATTGACAAGAAGGAGGGTTGAAAATAGAGAAGGATTGCCAGTTTATCCCGGGGGTGCGTCACCCGTGTTTCCTAAAGACAAGTTTACTGGAAGAATTATCCAAACAAAAAAGATATCTTTCGCAATTGCTAAACTACATGCAAAAAATGAACTGTTGAAGGCAAAATTCATTCTGAGCGAAGTTCTAATGAATGAGATTTTTCTTCTCATATTAAAATTCTTCATATGCAAATGTCTGATAAGGATATGATTATTAAATTATTCATAAGTTAGAATAAGCTCAACTGGGTGTACTATCGCAAGTGAAACATGTCTAATGGAGAGTTTTATTTCTTACCATAGAAAAAGATAATAATATAAAGTTTAACTATGGTTACTAAACTCCTATTTTAAAATTAAATATTTGAAACTAAATTTATTGACCTTTGAAAATCACGATCAAAAGTTAAGTGATTGGTGTGCTAACTAATATGATAAAAGTGTGAATAATATTTTAAAAGAAACAGGCATGTTCTTGCTTAACTGATATTACCACAGGAACTTCAGTTTCTTTACAAATTAGTTTTCTACAGATTATAAAGTACATGATTATCTTTCTCTCTTGTGAACATACCTCTTTTGCTCATTATGCATTAACTACAAAATATTCTTTTGAATATGCATGATTATTATGTTAGTAAAGGAATTTAACTTTTTGTCTCAGTGAAAGTAATATTTAAAAGGCACAGTATTGAACCTGAAATTTTTAAAGACTTAAAATTAATGACAATTTTTACAAACTAGACTTAAAATTTTATCAATATCTTTGATCAAGTGTAGTTTCAGATTGAACTTTTGCTTCGTATAATTTAAAATGCCAAATGACATTAATTAGCGATTAAGTATCAGAGTTAACATTCAGTAACGTTACGAGACATATTTCATTCGTTAAAAAAATTAGAGTTTGAATAATGTTAAAAAATTACCATGAATGATGTATAAACATATGTTTCGTCTGGCATTGCGTGTGAGAAACATATTGAGAAACTTTAATCAAAATTATGAAATAGTTTTATAAATACTAAACAAACAGTAACATAAAGCAATAACTTAAGAATTATGACAGTTGTTTTTCGTAATTGATATTCTTTAGTTCAAAGCACACTGTTTTCGTCATTTGAAATAATTGCTGTATTTCCTTGAAATTAAAGTAGTGTTACTCTAATTCAATGATATCAGTAGACAATAATTTCAAATAAAAGTAATAGTTTGCTTTTCAAAGACCTTGAAGGTAATTTACTTAGCATTTTGAAATATAGTTATAATTTCTTTAAGATTCAAACATTTAAAAAATTCTCAAACATTAAAAGCAGACAGAGAGGCCAAGTAAAAATGAAAAGCCAATGCTAATTTTTTCCATAGGAATAAATGTTATAAAAATTACCATTTTAAGAAATGGTAACACACGTTTCTTAAACAGAAATACAAAATTATTTATTGAAACATTGTAACATAAAACAATAAATTTTGGTTTTCATATGCAACACGTTTGTTTCCAAAACAACAGAATTATACGAATTAATATCAGTTTATCATTTAGGAACTCTAGAGAAAATAAAAATAAAAAATCTATTAAAAAAGATAAAGATAGTTGAAAGAAATTCACTTCAGAAAATAGTATACATGTTTTCAAATTTTTAAAGCATTATTTTTTTCAAATATTTTCATACATGCCACGAAATATCAGAATGAGTTTCGCATTTTACATGAACCAAAACAAATTCCTATTTTTATTCTCAAAAAAAAAAAACATATTTTATAAAACTATCAAAATATGAAACGTCTATTTCGTACAATACTTTAAATGACAACTTATATAGAAAGACTCACATAACACGGGAGAGTAAACTTTCTAAAGCCTTCAGATTGAAAGGTATTGAGAAGACAAACCATTGAATCCGACAGCTTTCGCGAAAAATTGATAACTATCGAAAAAAAGATACAACACATACAGGGTGAAAATCGGTATAATCGTTTTCCTTTGACATTCCCCTCACACTTTTCCTTCGAACGCTTTTCTTCGGGTTGAGCCTTCGGTGTTAGTCTTGAAAAATTCAATTTTCATACAACAACTGATTCTATAATTTACTTTCTACTGATGAAAAGGAATTGATAAAGACGCTTCGAGACTTTAGTTCGGATAAATTTTTTACCCATTCTGAAACCTGACTGTGATTATTGCTTTGATCATCAATATGAAATAAAAGTATGTTAAATGCTAAAAATGCGATTTAATCCACTTCTTTAGTCCTACGTAATTCTATCAAATAAAGAAAATATGGATATCATGGAAGGTAGAATAGCGTACATTTGTTACGTTTTTAAATAGATACAAATATGTATGAGTCTATAATGGTTATTAAAATAAATTTAAGTATTAGGAATTAAAAGGTACTAATCAGCTGATATATTAATTAAAATAGAAAATTGTATACCTAAGCAAATAAAAACACCGCATATATATATATATATATATATATATATATATATATATATATATATATATATATAAAATTAAATTACATAAAATGTTCTTAAAATTCCCAAATACACATTAGGAATTCAATTCCAAATATAACATTATTAAAAAATATATAAAAATCATAACTAAACCATTAAGAAAAAGAAAGGATGAACCAACCTAAAACTGAAAGATTAAAATTGCACATTGAAAAGTTAATAATACAGAAAGCAAATTTAACTTTAAAGACAAAATTATAAATAATTCTGTAAATTCAAATAAACAGGCAAAAACTAGAAATATTAAGAAAGATTTAATGACTATAAGATAAAAAAAAAAACTATAAATATTTAAAGAAAACCAAAAAAATACTGAAAACTGTACTTTTTAATGTTGCAGTTCCTTTTTTTCTGGAATTATATATATATATATATATATATATAATCATTATCAAGAAAATGGCACCTAGAAAGAATTATATGAATGACTAACTAGAAAGATAAAACTCACCAATAACAAGAAAGGATTAAATACTGAGCATAAATATGACAAAATTTATTGATGAAAATATAAAATAATTATAACTCTCATTAAAATGTCAAGTTCCCTATTTTTCTAATGAAATATCCCACATGCAGCAGCATGGAGTGTTAGGTGCTATTAACAGTGCTTAGATTCAACTCATTAGATCCATAATAAAGTTTGACATGGAAATTTGTAAATTGTGCACTTTTAAATGAGTGATCTATTTCATTTCATGCTTTTAGTACAGGTGATATGTCTGGCAATTCCTCTGAACGCCACAGCATGGAGTTCGTTGTTGAGAGTTAAGTTGTTGAGATAGTAATGGTATAAACGAGAGCGCATTCTTTCTTAAATGAAGGAATAGATTGGGCTAGATTGAGATTATAAAATATTTTCAATAAAACATAGCAGAAAATTTGTCGATTTTGAAAATTTTTGGTTCTTTTATAATAGGTTACAAAAATCTTATTAAAATTACAAAATACCCTAGAAAAACTAATATATTTAAGGTTAAAGAAAATATTTAATTTGCCAACATAAATTCTGAACCAAAAATCATTAAATTTAGTGAGCATTCAATAATTCATATTACACCAAATAGTAGTATGGGAATGGGATAACAAAAATATTGAATTCCTGTGTAACTACGCATACAATAAAATAAAATCGCTACATTAAATATGTTAGTTAAATAAATTTCTTGCATTAAATTCTAGGATTAATACTATTATTATTAGTTGAAAGTAACTACACTTATAAACAACTTCTTATGATTTATGATGATCATTTTACATTTAGAGGTACATAATATTCGTCAAAATCTTTCGTAATAGATTCGACTTTGATGAAAATTTACACTCAGATCTTCTATAGTGCCCCTTTTAAAATAATTTATGTATATAACTGAGATTTGAACTTATTGTAGTCTGAAGTTTTGTTCAAAAAACTATGTTCTACAAACTAAATAAATGCTTTGAAAAAAACCATGTTATTTTTAATACGTTATATTGTTATTGTCAAAGCATTAATAAATAATTATACTTCAGATATAATAGTGGCACTTATTTCTTATTGAGATATTACTTAATTTAAATTATAATTATTTTGATTTAACATTTAAAAGCACTTCCCTCAAGAATTTCTCTCTTTTTATTATTCTAAACTTTGTATGCAAATATTCTATCAGAATTCTATTGTTTTCGATCTAGCAGCTTGAGGAAATGTAAGTATTCTTGATACATGCATGAAGCACGAACATGTTTAGTAACAATCTTATTTGGAGGGTGAAAAATGTTGCTATTTTCTGGATATAGTGCTTGACATGCTGAACAGTAAGAAACAGCCACTTTAATGGTTTACCCCGAGAGCAAATATTTTTATGTTGTTTCTGGGAGCTCTCCCCACTTTCCTTAGAGATACGTGAGCCTAGAGGTAAGAGCCCATAAATGGTGGGAATATATCAAATATTTTACTATTTTTATGTTCTTTTTTGGAAAGGATTTAAGATAAAGGAAATATAGAGAGGAAAACTAACAGATGAAAGTTTAAACGAGCTCTTGTTTAGGAGACAAATATGTAGATATCATCTTTAGCATATATAAAGCAAATAAAGTCCAGTTTTATAAGTAGGAGCACTAAATACATGAAAATAATCTACGATAAGTGATTTATCTTAAACAGTTTCTGATCCCAGATACGACAAAAATTTTGATAATAAAAATTAGAATTAAAATCAAAAGAAACAGTAATTTAAGTTCGCAAAATTCTCAGAATTTATTTGCTTGATATGATATAATGTAATCATTTAAAATTTAAATAAAATTGTTTTGAATTTAATTTTAATAAACGGAATTTATAAATATGGGTTTGAGTTTAAAAGTTCAAATAAAAAAAGAGTAATACAATAAGAAAACTGTAGTTAGAATGCTCGAGACATATTTTATTTTTTTACATCTCCGAAGTTTAAATACTTACATTCCAATACTAACTCGAATAACCGTTCTTCGCAAGGGAAAATATTTAAAATAAAAATCAACAAAAATTTTGTAAAATTGTTTTAGTATATGATTCAATGGAAATAGACAAATATATATAAACAAAGTCTCCCGAAAAATTTCTTTCGAGAAAACAAAAAATGAGAAACACAGACAGTAACGTCATCCCAGAGAAAATGAAAGAGAAAACGAAAAATCTAAATTTGATAACTGTTACGTAATTTATAATGTCCTCTAATTGATATTCTTTCTATTCTCTTCTTAAAAGAGAACAACTTGTAGGCTTCCGTATGAACATTTTGTGGTGTTTAATTCGATAGGTTATTTTGGATGTAAGCTTAAAATTTCTTAAAAAAAAAGGAAATTAAGATTTCCAACCGCTATTTTCTAGAATTCGATAAAAGTGGACCAACTGATTTTAACTCTCAAAATGAATTTAGTGTTCATCTTGGATCTATCAGATGGTGTGAAATTTGCAATTTTTCTACGAATCGTTCGAGAGTTAAGTACTTATTTAAAGTATAAATATTATTATTAATATACTTTATTAAAATTATAAATTATACTTTATACTTTATTTACTTTTATTTTTTAATTATACTTTATTAAAATTATAAATTATACTTTATACTTTATTTACTTTTATTTTTTAATTATACTTTATTAAAACTATAAATTATACTTTATACTTTATTTACTTTTATTTTTTAATTATACTTTATTAAAATTATAAATTATACTTTATACTTTATTTACTTTTATTTTTTAATTATACTTTATTAAAAGTATAAATACCTCCCAGAACAATTTTAAAAATGATCTTTTAGTTCATTTTAAATTAACGAAAAATATAGATGCAAGGTGCACAAAATTTATGCGAGCAATTGAACTTTATGCTAAAATCTAGGACACGGGATTTTTATTCACCACACTCAAATATGACTGGTTACGAATCAGTAAACGAAGTGAAAACACAAACTATGAAGATTAAATTTAAAAGAATATTTTACGGGGATTTGATTTTGGGATGGAAGAAGTATATAAATAGGGATTTTTAGAATAGAATACTATTGTAATCTCTTTGTTGAAAGTAATGTTTTCTTAGAGGAATATCAGTCAGATATTGTTGTTAAGAGATAAAATTGCAATCCTATATGATATAATATGTAAATATATATTAAAATATTTATCTTTAAAATACTTCAATCTGACACAAAGAGCAAGCAAATGATTAAAGGTAAATATCTTTAAAAACGTACATGAAGCTAGGTAGCCTAATCTGCTGAAAAGTGTGAAATCATGTCACTTAACATGCACAAGAAACTTGGGCCATAAAGACAAATTATGATCATGATTCACTTTAAAATTAAATTTAAAAAAATTTAAGGCGAAGTTTTTCTAAAAAATAATTCTTTGAACTATTTCTGCTCACACACATACTTCCATTTAATTTTTATATAATACCGGAATGTAAATCCAAAGAAATAATCTGTTAAATGAATATTTTATCAAATACTAAATAGTATACTTCTTCGTACGAGGGAATTGAAAACGGAACTATCCGGAGGGAAGAATAAACGTTTTTTTTTTTTTTTTTTTAATGAAAACCAACTTTTAAATATAACTCTAAGAAGAGAAGTAAATTGGCTTCCTTGGAAAGAATGATTTAATAAATGCTGTAGAAAAGGGAAAGAGATTTAAATCGTTGAAGACGAAGTTTACAGTTAATATATATTATATATTTTAATCTCTTATAATTATAAATATTTAATTCATAAGAATACAATTAATTTTTAAGCAAAAGATGTTACTAATTATAAAAATTTACATATATAACCTAAAAAAATTAAAATCTAACTTTCTGAACGTTTAATTAAATTTCTTCTCACAGATTGTTTTATGAAAGTTGACATTCCAGCTAAAAAGCATTAAATATTTTTAATTAGTACTTTAATGATACTTTAACAAAAATAGGTTACTCATGTCAATAGAAAAAATATTCATGTTTCTCACGAACGAAAATATTTAAGAAACACAGTTTGATAATAAATACATGAAGAGTTCCTGACATTTAAATAAAAGTGTACTTTTGTCTAATTCTGTTAATCCAAATACACTCATGGACAAATTAGCGGACCAAGAAATAAATGCGGGATCGTAACGAAACTTGGTACGAAGGTACATGCCGGGGAGATATGCAAATGATTAGAAATGCAGCGTGATTGCGATTACGTATAGCCGGAAGAGAGTGTTTAATGTCATTCTCCGTGGAGTATAAAAGAAGTAACCAAAGCTTGCTTGAGTTGCTGAATCGTTTACAAAGAAATAGATGAGGTAGACATGCCATTACACTGTTTTCAAAGACAATATGAGCAGCTGTCGCGGTTTGAGAGGGGGAGAATCCTCGGGATGATGGAATCTGGGTGGCCATCTAGGCGAGTAGCTCGTCAATTAGGTCGCTCTGATTGTGTTGTGAGGAGGTGTTGGGATCAGTGGATCCCAGAGATGTCTTTTACACAAAGACCAGACTCTGGACACTCTGGACAGACCAATCGTCGAGAAGACCGCCACATCGTAAGAAATGCAAGCGTACAGCCAACTACTTCATCGGCCACCATCCAGACACAGGTAGCTCCTGCACTGAAAGCACCTGTGTCTTCTCGAACCATACGAAGGCGCCTGGCTGAAGGACATTTGGGATCGCGGCGCCCATTACGTGTGCTGCCCTTGACGCCCACCATTGACGTCTCCGTTTGGAGTGGTGCCGTGCACGAGGAAACTGGACTGCAGCGGAATGGTACCAAGTCATCTTTAGCGACGAATCCAGATTCAATCTCAGCATTGATGACAATCGTGTTCGTGTGTGGAGACCCGTTGTGAATGCCTCCATCTTGCCTTTGCTTTACAGCGACACGCCTCTGCCACAGCTGGTGTGATGGAATGGGTTGCCATTGCCTACAATACACGGTCATCCTTAGTATTGATCCGTGGTACCATGACAGCCCAGCGGTATGTTCATGACATCCTGCAGCCACATGTGTGCCACACATACAACGGCTCCGAGGAGCCATTTTTCAACAAGACAATGCTCGGCCTCACACGACAAGGGTGTCACAAGACTATCTCCGCACTGTTACCTACTCTTTCTTGGCCTGCCCGATCAACAGATTGGTCTCTAATAGAGCATATCTGAGATCATTTGGGACGGCGAGTTGGGCATTCCACGAGTTTGAACGAATTAGAGGCAAGGTTACAGCAAATATGGAACGAAATGTCTCAAGACATCATACAGAACTTGTATGCCTCAATGACAGATCGTATTACATTGAGCATTCGAGTTACAGGGGGTTCAACAGGGTATTAAATCCTCCGTTCTTTTGCCTTTTTCTTTGAAATAAATGATCTTTTTTTCTTTGATTTTCTAATCATTTACTTATAATAAAGTAGTCATTAAGTATATAAAATTTCATTTCATTTTGACTCCTCCTCTTTAGTGCGCTAATTTTTTTTGTCCATGAGTGTATATTTATTAAGGCAGGAATAAAAATACACATGATGTTATGGCATAAGTTTGTTTTGATACAATGTTTTCAAAAATTTGTCATGAAAATATTTCATTTCAATAATTTTAAAGTTATCAAAATAATCACTTTCCCAATAATGAATTGATTTATAGAATCGAAGCAAACATTAAAAAAGCACTTAAAGTAAAATGTAAAATATTGTTGGAAACCTATATACTTTTTTAAAAGATGCTTTCCATCTTAAATAATTCATGCAAGAAAAAAAGTGAGATTTTTAGTTAGATGGGTACTAGTCAAAACACACCAAATTTATCAGTTAGAACGATTATCACCGAGGAGTAGCTATTATCATTTGGAGATAAAAATGCAATACAAATAAAAGTCATTCTGGATCAAGTATTATTTTTACGTCAGTACTTAGGCTTGGTTTTAACTATACCGACTTTAAAACTTGACGGATTTTATCCGGTACTCAGCAAACTGAAAAGAACTTCAAATCAACTGCTAACTTATATCAATAAAACACATGGTTAGCTTTCAAAAAGCAGGGATATTAACCTACAAGCAACCACTGGGCAACCCAAATTAACATGCAGCCCTATTAATAAACATATTATTACTTGGCTAAGAAAGGGTTTTGGCAATAACTCACCAAATGTGAAACATATTTGAAAACTCATCGAGAAATGCATGGTTACCTGAAATTTTGCTAATTTGGCGATATTAAATTCATGACAAGTGGTGGATCTAAACAGCATTTAAACTTTCGTTATGAACTAAAATTAAAAGTTAAAAGGTGTCATTACTGTGGACTAAATAATTAGCAAAGAGAAATTCAAGTGGCAACTTAGAACTGAAATAGAAAGTAGGATAAACTCAGGCAATACAAATCACATAAGATCCTTAGAAATAAAAAAAAAAAATATATATGAGTATCTCATTCAATACAATCACTAAAATTGACAAGTTAGAAATTTAAATTAGAATTCCCTAAAACAGACAAAAAACAGTTTTAAATCAGAGCTGGTTGAGAAAATATGATAATCTGAGTTAATACAATTCACTAAAAGTGACAAATAAGATAATACTAATGAAATTAATTACTAATGAAAGAGAAGGTTTGCTTAGCAGGAATCAACACTTGGAATACATTTGACCAATAAAAATAACAATATAATAGTTAAGAATATGAATAGGAGAAATAAAAATCAGAAATAACTATATAATTAATAAGAATATGAAAAGCAGAACTAAAAAGGAAAAAAAAAGTCAACAGGCAGTTTAAGGGACAAAAATAAATAAAGAAAAACAATAATTTTCAAAAGTTTTCAAAAACGTTAACTCAACGCTTGTACTTGCCACTGTTTGAACACAGAAAAGAATTTTCAAATTAAAATAGGAATTTATTCAAACAAATTTTTCCCATGTTTTTTCTTACTAATATTTTTTTGAGATAAGGATTCATTCAAAAAAGGAATGCATTTACTGTACAAATAACTAAAGGAATCGTAATAATTATTTTAGAAAGAACAAATTGTTAAGCAAATTTAAATCAAATTATTTGTCTGGAGTAGATGCACTATGAAGTCATACATGACGTACAAGAAATTTAAATTAAAGATTCATAAAATGTAAGTTGAATTCAAAAAAAAAAAAAAAAACAGTTCATGGTACACACTACCATTATTCACAGATTATCTCTACTAAATTTCATGCTCATGTATTTTGGGATTTTTGCTATAAGCTGTTGACATAACGAGACCATTTATTGTCGATCTGAGTATACGTGGATCCAATTGCGCATGCGAAATGAAGGCAAATTCATTTAAAATTTAAATTTTAGGAGAAAAAAGGCAAATTTCAAAACAATGGCTTCGTGCTGCACACCATCGTATTCACAGTTTATCTGTACCATATTTTATAGTCCTGCTTCTTCTAATCTTTCAATTATGAGACCGATAAAATGTAGTAAATACTTCATTTTATTCATATAGATTAATTTTTCGAAAAAAATTTTTGCATCACAGCACTCGTATTGAAATAAATACAAATTTCTGATTTTAAAATATAATAAAAGCCTTTTAAAATTTAACAAATTTTATAATTAAAAAAATTCAATAAAAAGTTGAATTTACATTTATTGAGTCACAGCAGCTGTTTGAAGTTCAAGTGAATTTTTTTTCCTATTTCGTTTTCTTATTTTGACTGGGTTGCTTACATTCCTATATATAATAGATAATAAAATAATTGTCACCAAATATATCTTTAATATCACTTATAATTTAATTTAACAGAGTTTCAGTGACTCTAAAAATGTTTTTGGAAGATTTTATTCTGCAAGAAATATTTAGAATGGGGTTTGTAAACTAACATTAATACTACTTAAAGTCAGAATTAAGATACCCATGCTACATATATATAATTGTCTTGCAGTGAACCACTGTAATGTATCTACATTACTATTTCTAATTCAAACACTGAGAAGTCGAATGAAATTGGTGAGTTTGGAAATCTCGTGGACATTCAACATAAAGAAGGATACCCAGCTGAAAAAAGCACTTATTAGGCATTTTGATTTAAGAATAGCATTTCACATTATTTTTTCTTACTATAGTTGGTGTAATATGGAATAGTATGTTAAATGCGAGCATGAAAATATGTAAAAGTGGTATGAATCTAAAAACAAAAATATTACCCTTAAAAAACGAATTTTTTGAGCATGAGTTTTCTATCAAACTTCACATTTTGCGTAACATAATTTTCAATACCTTAAATTTTAAGAGCAAAAAGGAATGTTGAGTCAAATTGAATTTATTCAATAATTAGTTTTAATTTGTTTTGTTATTTGTTGCTTATTAAATCATCTAAAATAAATACGTGTATAATTTTTAGCTCAATTAAGAATTAAGTTAATCAATTAAGTTATATGTAATTAAAATTGAAGCAAACGAAAATAGTGTTATTAAATTGAATATATTTAAGCGAAATGTAATTAAAATTAAAGCAAACGATAAATTGTTAAATTGAATATTTTATCAGCTACATGTAATTAAATTGAAAGCAAACGATAAATTGTTAAATGAAGTATTTGGCAATTATTTGGCGACTAGACGAGAAACTTTGAATAAAATTTAATTCCTTAAATAATTAGTTTTAATCAATATGTTTTTATTAATTATGAATAAATTATTGTATATTCATCCAAAACTATCGTGTATAGAAAATTTAAGTACATATGAGAACTTTAAAATATGAGAAATAGCTTTTTGAAGTTTGAACCACATAAAATAACAACTGACCTAAAAAAAGTTACAATGTGAATTAAAGAAAATCTATAAATAAAAAAAGCAACGTAGTTTCCGAATATGAATGTTATTAAAAAAATAATTATTCTTTGTACAAAATTTGAATTTTAAGAGTAGCGTACTATTTTTTAGAGTTTCAATTGTTCAAAAGCGATTTTATAAGATGTAAATTTTACAAAAATTTGGAAAAACAAATTATTTTTCTCTTTTTTACAAAATATACGAAGAGTTTAGAGCTTATACGGGGTACCTAAATATTAATGGGCAAGATTGAATTTTCAATGCAATTAATTGACACTTAATGGCAATTTTATTATTGTAAGTATTTAACACCGATACTTTAAAATTAAAGAAAAATCATATAATAATACTGTTTTTCACATTTTTGAGAAGAAAAGCACTAAAATAGTATGTTTACAGCGAGATACATAAATACGTAAGAAATACTGAATTAACCAACAATTTTTATTCCGTCTCCTCGATAAATAACTAAAACTAAATAAACTACATGAAAATATACACAATTTTCAATATATATATATATATATACATGGAAAATATATACAGGATGACAAATTTAAAAAAGTATCCGTTTATCTTTTGTATTTCCCACATCTATAACATATGTAGCAAGATTTTCAATATCATTCCTTTTTTAATATGGCTATATATAATGTGCGGGTATAATTTTTTTTTCACTTACTAAATGAGCAAACTCGTTTTTTAAACATAAATTTACGAGAACATCATCAGTATTTTTTAATTCGATTCCGATATGAGTAAATCCATCTGCTTCTCTCATCATTTTTATTTTATTTATTTTTTAATTTTTAAAGGTCATTTCGTATATTTATGAATAGTAACAATAAAAATCATCTGCATGAACTAACTCTTGGAGTTTAATGAATTGCGAAGTGTACCTGGATATAATTCGAAGTTTTATTGCTTCATTGGAGATACTGAACATATACTGTTGGTTTCACTAAGATGGAGCTACATGTGTTACACCAAACCTAGCAATGAAAGAACTTCAGAAATTCTTTGATGACCACTTTGAGTTCATAGGCCTCTTGACAGCACGGTCACAAGGTCTTACCCCGTTAGATTTTTTTGTGTGGTTTTCTCAAACACAGAGTTTTACAGAGAAGTCCTGAAAACATTGTAGAATGAAAAAAATACATAACTGATGTAATCTCGTGAATAACGACAACAGTGTTGCGAAGTGTGTCAAAAAACTTGTTTCGATGTGTTCAAGCCTGCATTGAAAATAGTGGCGAAAATTTTCAGCATTTGCTATAAGGAATGATAATATAAAATTTTGAATTAAATTATCTTTTTCAGAAATAAAATTATCACAGGATTAAGTAACATTATGCGTTTCCATTTCTGTTTTACCTCACAAATAAAGTTGTAACAGTTGAACAGCTTTAGAAATTATTATCCACACACACTTAAACAAGGTTAAAACAGTTATACTCGAATGTCAGATTAGGTGCCATATCCATTATATTTAAGGATAATAAAAAAGACGGGTTCACTTTTAAAATAATCATTCCGAATACACACACACTCGCATATATATATATATATATATGTGTGTGTGTGTGTGTGTGTGCATGTGTGTATTATGTATATATATAT
>BMAW01036239.1:34888-68352 GCA_019974015.1 Nephila pilipes
TTTTTTTTTTTTTTTTTATATATATATATATATATATATATATATATATATATATATATTATTGTGTGTGTGTGTATTATGTATGTATATATATATATATGTGTGTGTGTGTGTGTGAAAAAGGCCAATAAATCCTTTCGAAACTATGTTGATATAATCCTGTCGTACGGCCAACAACAATTTCGTTTTTTCTTGTATACGTGTTAATGATTTACTGCAAATCAAACGATTCATTATTCAAGATGTTGTTGTCTGTATTTATTACCAGAAGCAAGACATTGGAAAAGTTTGTCACATGCAAAACGGAAAGAGTTTTCTAGACCAACTACCAACTAACATTGGTTTTTATATGCCCAAACGGAAAATCCAGGAATTTTGCTGATTTTGAAAGTATATGGGGCTTATAATATTAACGAACCCAACGCCCAAACGTAACTTTTCAAAGCAAGGGAAACAGGTGCAGTTAATAAGTGCATCACAGTTGTTTTGTAAATTGTATTTGGATGAAAAAAAGTAGAGAAAATGTTTGAAACGGTGAAAGAAAGGTAAACAGAAGAAGAAAGTGTCCGCTTGTTTCTATATTTATTTTTCCTTATTTTTTTTCTTTTCCTTTAGATTTGCTTTGTATTTTGGGAGGTTTTGTATTTAGTTTAATCGCTTATTTTAAATAATAGTTTATATATGTTTTGATTTAAAGTTATTATGTATAATTTATATTTCAGTAAACTTATAGTGTTTTTTTTTCATTAAAAGTTTTTGCATGTTTTTTTTTTATTTAGGATCTTATGTTTAGCTTCATTGTTTTTTTTGGTTATTTCGATAATTTACAAATTTCTACAATTATTTATGTAATATTTGTTTTTTTAAATTTAATAAAAAAAAACTTTAATCGATCCTTAGATGCTATGTTTAATGATCTGGCTTATGAATTAGTATAATAATAAATTTAGGTTAATTTAAAATAATGTGTAATTATTTTTAATAATTATGTACATGCTCTTATATATACTTATTTACAAATATAATTATATTATTAACTTAATTTAATCAATTATTGTAAGGTTCTATTTTTTTCTAATGATTAGAGGTATATATATATATACATGTTTATGTGAGAGTTCAAAATAAACATGTGAGTACTTCTTAAGCAAAAATTAATACATACTTATTAATACATTTAATAATTATTCACATGTATCCCTCTGATCATTAATAAGAAATGAAAGATTAAAACAAATTATTAAATGACCTGAAATAATATAGTTAAAATATAATTCAATTGTTTTTTTTTATAAATTATTATTGCAGTAATAAATATGTGTCTATTTATCATTAATATTGAATACTCTTTACTTATTTTATATCTGTAAGTTTCTGAATCATTTTATATATTTCTAAATCATGCTGGAAATAATATTACTGAAATTAACTATACCGTCAAGAATCTAATGAAAATTTCTTAATAAAATGTGATTAACGCTTAAAAGTATTCCTAGTTTCAAGAGTTATTTTGAAATAAATGTGGTTAAAATACCAAATTTGGAATCAAATAATAGGTGATATATTGAGACTTTACCTACCTTTGTGAAATAATGCGTATAGGTCTGCATTCAATATACAATGGTATTCAGAATATTAATACTTATGCTTCAATAAAAAAGATCCTAATATTATTTCTAGATCCATGTAACTGTATATCATTGTAAGATTTCTGATCATCAGATCATTCTGTAAGTAAAATTTTGAAAAAATATCAAAAAATTATTAAAATCATTTTTAAGAATTAAAACCTTAATAAGCTTAACTTAAGCCAACGTATTACGTTTGTAATTTTAGATTTCCTGCTAGACAATGCTACAAAAGAAAACATATTTTAAAAAACGAATTTTTCAACAGACAGATATGACAAGCCAATGAATTTTATTTTCCTAGACTTGACACAAAACGTTTGTAAGCCTTCACAGCATTTCAAAATGATTCGTTGCCTGCTATGATAAGAAACAGCATTTATAACTCTACGTTCATTTTATCTCTGAACGCTTGCTGAGATAAAATATGTAAACTGCGAAGTGGCAGCTTTACGCTCTTATGCGCAATTTTACGCATCTATGATCGAAGCAATGAAACGGTGGAATATAATTTATTCTACTAAAAAAGTCGATGGAAGCATTTCCATAGCAACGTACTGACTTGTATTCCGGAAAAATGGGAAAATTTTATTGTTTTTGTTTCGGCTTCGTTGCGACAGATGTCATTTATTCTAAATTCTCTTTCAGTTTTCTTTTTTTCTTCTTTCCCTCAGTGTGTAAATTGAAACAACCTTGCATTAGATTTATTCTTGAAAGTCCCAAACTTTTTTATCGTTCATAAACAACACTCAAGAATGTAAAAACGCGATAAGAATAAGAAAAAAAATCTGAAATGCTTATAATATGTGAAAGAAAAGTATTTATGCTGCAAAATATTCTTGAGAAAACTCCTTCAAAATAATAAAAGAAAACTTAAGTATCATTTGCGATTGATTTAATTATCTCTTCGATACGTTTTATCAAACCATTTACTAAAGTAGTTTTTGTTTTTGTTCTTTTGGTAAGGGTAATGGAAGGAATACAATTGTTTTTAAGACTTTATTTCTGCAAAATATGTTTTGTTAATTCTATATTTCATCATGAAAAGTCCCGGCATGAATTTATTTTTATTTTTTTTTTAGATTAAAGAATAAAAGTCTCTAAATTCAAAATACATATATTTTAAATTGAAAAAAAAAATGCAAAAATGCGTAGGATTACTTTTATATCATGCTCTAACCTTTTTGTAACATCTATAAGTATCCTAATCAGTTTTACTTATAGAATTATTATAAACCATATAAACGCGACGTAAACAGAATAAATAAAGAAATAAATAGTTAAACTATTTACATTATCAATTTATTAATAATAGTTTAAAAAATAACATTCATTTTCAATAATAAAATGTTTTTCAATTTAATTATTAAAAAATAATTAAATTTATTAAAAACATATTTTCCAAATTTAAAAATAATTTTTATATCCCGCTAAATTTAAAATTATATGTAAATAATTATATTAAATTTAAAATTTCTAAATTTCACTAGGATTGTATTTTTGAGAAATCCTAGTGGAATTTTAAAATGTTTATAATGTTTACTTACAGTTTTACAATATTTCCTTACTTTTCAAGCATACAATAATATATTTCACTTCTCATTACAAGGTTCTAATCACCTTGTAAAATCATTTAACTTAAATACTTCATCACATCTCATCTTTAGTCGTCATACTTATAATTTTGCTTGAACATTTTGTATATTGATACTTTTATTTTATTTTGGTTTTTTTTCTCATATTTCTTAAATTACATTTTTGACATTATTATTCGGGTCATACAGGATATTACATTATCAAATTCATACTGCATTTCAGGTAAATTGTTAGAAATGGGCTTATTAGAATATTTAATTGATTATTGCATGATACTTTTTTTTATTCAAAAAATATAATTGTATATATAATCACGAGTACGATCTTTATCCATGAGTACTTAATCTTAAATAAGGCTAATTATAGTATTTCTAAGCTTTAACATATTATTGTTTAGTTGATATTGTTACAACTAAATGAAATCAAGAATTTAACTTAAATAACTTTTATAAATACAATATTAATAATTCACGAATATCTATTTTAATATAAATGGTTATTTAAAGAAGAAAATGATGTGATTTCCCCCCCTTTTTGTTCATAATTGATTCAGAATGAAATAAAGGTTATGAAAAAAAAAAAGTTTAAAACACATTCTTTAGTTTTTTTTTAACAGTTGAAAGTAAAAATAAGCATTACTCCTAATTAAAGAGATTATCCACCCGTTTTTACTTCAGCTGGATCATGTCGTATCAAACACAAATATATTTTCACCGAAAAAATAACTTTTATTTTAATTCAAATAAATGTTAAGTATCTATCTATTCAAATATGATTTATAAATGCATTTTGATCGAGAATGTAATCCCAAAATGTTTAACAGTGCATAACTAATTTTAGCTATCCACATAGTGTGCGAGGAAACGCATTTATCCTACATTACAATATGAAAATTGTTTATGAACGAAAAACTTCTTCCAGTATAATGTACAAGAATAAAATGTAAAATGTTGAATGTATATTTATTTGTAGCATTCAGATATTAGCATACATTTTTATGAAAAAAATTTGTACTAAAATAAGCTCGAAATATTTCTAAGCACTACATCATTTTCTTTTGAATTAATTTCATAATATTTAGGCATTTACCAGACAATTATCGTAGTTTTGAAAAATAGTTTAATATATAAGGAACATCAAAATTTATTTCAGACGAAAGCTTAAAATTTAGATTTTTAGTTCTTTCCGAGTTCCTTTCTTAAATAATATCATGGATTTTTTTTTGAAGTTCTCACATATTGTCCCTGTTATCGTCCTTACTTCTTATTGAAGATAATAAATATCGACAATAAATTTTATTTTTAAAAATGTTTAAGAAAATGCAAAATATATTTTTGGATAAATAACATTTTTGTTTCCAAAAAAAGTTAAAATGGCGTAATTTATTAAAGATAACATTAAAAAAATATCTATGTATAAAAGGGGAATCAGATAAGTTTGCATATAAATTAAAGGACTTTGCTTCTAAATTCAATAGTGCTTACTCTGTCTGGGTCAAACTCGAAGTAATCACATATTCAAACACTTGAAAGGACATCATGAAAACATCTTAACCCAAAATCAATATCAGTACCCTACAGAGTTTACTCTCGAACTTAGTTAATGGTCATCGGAAATGAAGTCCTTAATATATTTGAGGTTGAAAGGGTAATACTATAGGATGTAAATGATTTTCTAGATAAACTTTCTAATTCCAGATTGAAGTAAAAAATGTTTAGTTATGAAAATATAACACATAAAATATGCTATATTCAATTAAAATTTTCAGTAAAATTTTAAAGGATTCTCAAGTAAGAATGATAAATATTATATCACTTTCAATGATCGAAAGAGGGGGGGAAATACAGCCGATAAGAAAGTAGTTTATTGCTAATATTTACTGAAATGTCTTTTAAAATATTCTAATCTTAAAATTTTTGAACTTTTCAAAACGCAATTGACATTTATGAGGGAATAAGAGAATAAAACAGATAAATTATTAATAACTTTTTATAAAAATTTGCTTAAATGGTAAGGAATTCTTATGGAATAGTTTTTTATGAATTCATAACTATACACGTTTTGTTACCTGTGCATAAAAATGTTTGCATTAATTAAAATAAAGTGTTATTTAGTTAGTCGAAGTTCTGAAACTAGAATATTTATTTACTTACTTTAAATCAGGTATAACCAGTAATTTTTTTTAAAAAAAAAAAGTAGTTAAGAGGGTTTAAGTTATTTAGAACACTACAAGAATATTTATGGAAATCAAATATTTCTTCAAATGTACAAATAAATAAGTAAAAATTATTTAAAATAAAAACAGTATCCTTGTAATCCTATAAATTGTAGCTTGTAATTCATTTTAAACTTTTAAAAATATTTAAATCATTACAAATTTCCACTTTAATTATGTTTAAGATACGTTGCTTGCATAAAAAGTGCATAAAAGATGCTCAGATATATTATTAATCTTGTAACTGAAAGATAAACTGAACATAAAAGAAGGAAAAATATATTTCATTGTATTACAAAATAACTGAAGACTAAAATATATCATAAGATACTCCCTCTAAATCATAAATACATTTATTAGTTGACAAGAAATTAGACTCCTTTTATTTCCATTCTTCCTGGAATAATCGAAGTAAATTTTAAATAAATAAGGAAATATTTCCTTACATATCCCGTTATTACAACGTTTCTATGCGATTATTTAGTTGTAAGACAATTCCAGGGATTTAATTTTTATTTTTATTATAAAATAAAAAAAATGATCCGTAATTCAAAAATATTATACTTCCACTTGTATTAATTTCAAACATTTTTATATAGTTAAAAAACAGTTTTGAAATTCGACACTCAGGAAAGAAAATATAGACAAATGCCCATACGTTACGAGATCTCAGGGTTAAAAAAATATTAATGAGAGATTAAAGGTAATGATTAATATGTTTTCAATTCAATTTATCATATGCAGCTATTTACCTCCATAAACAATTTTTTATAAATAAAATATCTTTAAAATATTAGAATGTCGCTTAGGCAAATGTAAACATTAATACAAAATGAAATTTTTTAAAATTATTTTGTTATCGTACAATCGCAAATAACTTCTAAAACTTTTATCAGTCGTAATGTATTCTTATTTTTAAGTGCATAATATCTTTCATTATTCAATTATTTTTAATAACAATATTTTTAATTATTTCCTAAATTTCTAACTTCAGTCAGAGTAAATATTAGTTATAAGTTAATGGGACTTAAAATGGCGTTTATTTTAGCCAGAATAATAGCCATCAACAAAGGAAATTAGAAAAGAATGTTACTCTGACTTTTATAACTTGTTTACATAGCAATAGGGTACTGATATTATTATTGTTAAAAACTGTTTACTTAAGCGTAATGCGAACGCATGTGAATTTAAAAATACTTCATTAAAACACACCATATGCGAGTACTTATATTGAAAGGCAATACTTTTCAAAATTAAATATTGGTGTTTCTTCCTTTCAAACGCATAGCAATGTTTTGAAGTTAATCAGTTTCCGTCAAGTATCACGCTAAATTTTAAAAAAATTACTTTGTATACGAAAAATAAAATAAAATAGGTGTTTTTCTTACATACTCAACCATTTTAGGGTTTTCCTAAATTATGAGTGTTATTAATGTCAATATTTATGTTCCCTAAAATAAACAATACGTTAATCATTAAGAATAATGTATTTACATATACCTACTTCAAAAATGCACGTGAGCAATTTTAGTTTCTTGAACTGGAGCTTATCCCATAAATTCTGAATCTTTAAATATTTTTGATAGGAAACATACATATGTTTAGTTAAATTATTAAAATAAAAAAGACAAATACGTAGTCATTGTTGCTCCATATCCCATACAACCAAACAAGCAAGAAATCATTAAGAAAAGTACTTATTTAGTCTTATACGAAAGATGTATCGATAAGTGTTAACAACAATTCACTATGAAGGAAGAATTTTAATAAATTATACTAACATTTTATGATCTTCTTATTCTTATGTATATAAAAATATACTTTAGGTATGTATAATTAAGAGATAAGTGTTATAGCAAAATAATTTTCAAAAGATACTGGATTCTTCATAGACTATACGGTGTTCACATTATTATAAAAGCTGGCATTAAAACTAAAATCATGTTTTATCAGAGCATAGTTTTAACAGATGGTAGTAAAATATGGCACACAGTGACACTATTTGATTTTGCTTAGTATCTACATTACAAGGGATTAATTTTTTTTTATTCAAAACATGTTGTTTCGTAATAATTCCTGAAGTCTGGGTAAGCATTACTTTCGTGGAGTATTTAACAATATCCAACATTATTTTTAAAAAAAATTAAAACTCATTTTGTTATTCCCCTTTTGTGCATTTTTATAAAATAAGTGATCGAAATCTTTTAGCAACAAATATAAGTTAATTTGGAATTCACAAGTATACTTGAGATGTGATATTGAAAAAATTGATAATTCTATACAACTGAATTAGAAGTTAAAATTTTAATATTTGAAATATTTCTAAAGAAAATTTAATATAAATTAATATATTTAAATTGTTAGATAAAAACATCTGTATCATTACATGGTTTTAATTTGAGAGATCAAACAAAAGTAAAAATTCATGTTACAATTTATGTACAGAGACACAGATCCTTACAAAAATAGAAAATTTAATTAAATTTAAAGTCAGATATGCACAAGAGAGAAAAAATATACTTTGAAACAATTAAAAAATACAAACTAATATATATTAGGGCAAAAATCTACATCAGATTAAAATGCATTACATTTACACAAAGTAATATAAAAAAAGAAAAATACCTTATCATTACACAGAGCAAAATTACTTTAGATTCCCGAACAACATTTAATTATGCTTTGCAGTTAAAAGTAAGAATATATTGCACAAAGTAAGAGAACATGCTTTTAAATGCTGGCTATTTACACCTTATATACAGAAATTTACTCATATATAGTTAAAAATAAATGAAAGATTTCAAAGATTTCAATTTTTAGACATATACAACTTTTGTTAATCTTTCAAATATTTTCCAATTAGATGTAGGCAAAATTTGCCTTTTAAATCAATTTAAACTCAAGAAATTATAAATTAAAGCCGCATCTTTAAAACACGATATTAAAGTACTCAGATATCTATACACTCTTCTTTCACAAAATGTTGAGTATTCTGTCGGCTCTAAAATAATTCACCACTCCAAATCTGAAAGACCTTTGCGTCGAGTTTTAATATCCATTCAGTTAAAAATTCTCTTTTTGAGGTTCACTTGAACTCTTCCCAAAAGCAATGCAGAGTGAAACCTTATTCGCCCAATGTAATTTCGTTCTTCTGAGGAAATTTAATTTCCCTGCCATCACAAAAGCTATGAAAGGACAAATTTCTCGAGATTCGAAATTTTGAAAAGGGAAGTCAAAAACAAAATTATTTAATATATTTGCCCCACACTAACTTAACTTCTGTTCTGATATTTTTAGTATGGAGTCTTCTCTGAAGATATTAAATATTTATTCATGAGGTTCTGTGTTCTTGATAAGGTAATGCGTTTCTTTTCGATGCTCATTATTCTCTATCACGGGATTTAAAGTTTCTCTATGATGAAAATCCCTCCAATAGAAATGTAAATCTTTGCATTGGAGCCAACCATGCAAATTCTTTTTTTAAGCCTTCCATTATGTGGATAAATGCAGCAGCAACACAATCCTAGAGTTACTGCATTTAGTTGAAAATGTTGGGTATTCTTATTTGGCACACAGGCTTCGAAACGTCTAACGATCAAGGGGTTATAAAATGCTTTTACCGTTTCGAAGCGGAAGACAATTTTGAACGTTTCTTTTTGGAACCACTGAGGAATGCGAAATTCCATTTAAAGTAAAAATAGAATTTTCATCTTCATTATCGCTTTAGAATGAAAAAAATAGATTTTTAAAACGTCTCTGTGGAAAATAAAAATGTAGCCATTCTCGACTTTCAATTTAATGCCTCTTACTGCAATTTCCACTACCTCATAATGGTTTTGATTAAACTCCATTTTTTTTAACTCACATTTAAATCGATGTTACCAAAGAATAGTTGAGAGAAAACTTCTGTTGCTTGGTGAATTCACAATTTTTTCTGCCGAAAGGCAATTTTGAATAATTCATGATAAGTTAAAGTAGTATTTTTAGAATGTTTATATTCATAAGTTTCATTGAAAACGTATCCTATTCCACTTCTATAAAAGTAGCAACAATCTTCCGTAAATGATAAAAAGTAGTTTATATCTATCTCTTGATATAATTCAAATAATTACAGAATTAGGAAGTTTTCAAAGGCATGTAATCGAAGATCATATAATTGTCTACCTATGTATTAAAATGAATGAATAATTAATTATGGAAATACTGCAACAAATATGAAATTATCTATTAAATTATTTTAAATCATTTTGTCAATTTAATGTATTTTTACGCTTCTGCGTTTGCATTAGTTACCATTCTGTGAGTCCAGGCCGTCTTCAAGAAGATAGGTTTGAAATGTTTAATCCTTCCATAAGAAGCGTGCTTCAACTCAACTTTCTTCTTACAATAATATTAATGTTCCATTTTCTTACTTATAAAATTAAAAATTGTCTATCGAAGTAAAATCTCATTTTTTCTAATAAAATTTGCATTTGAATCAATAAATAATATTGTTCATTTCATACATGCAGCCTCTGAATTGTCAAGAAATTACTAATTTAGATATCCAAATCTAAATGGATTTATTTCATATATAGATCCAAAGGATAAGGTCTTTAAATTGTTTCCTTAATAGGACTTATAAGCAAGTCATTTTTATAATTGGAAGTTAATATGAGTTAATTTATTTTCAAACATGGTAAATTTTTTAATCGAGTGTTAAGTCTCGAAATTCCAGAGCAAATCCCTTACATAAATGTGCAATAATGGTTCATAGAAATTATGTGACTTTTTTTGGCATCATTTTCAGAAAAATGAGCATTAAGAGACTCCATCATTAGTCTTGGTAACATTAATTAAACAGTATCAGAAAGGAAATGAATAATGTGAATAAGTGTTAAGTAATATAATTGCTTACTGATTTTGATCAATAAACGCACTTCACATTTGACCAATATCGATCATAATACTGTACATTTCAATAGCTTGTAAGGTGTGTTTGATATATATGTAACATTACTGATAATATATTTAGATTAATATGTGTTTTCTAATAATTTTCATCAACATTAGAATTACTTATGTTTATATTTTTAAGTTTCTATTCCACTAAATACGATAGAATGCTGCCCTTAATAATTTTTAATCAGTTTGTTAGAAAGGGTTTCCTTATTTTCAAACACATAAAAGGAAAAAAAAAATATGAGAAAAAACTGAAAAAAATAATCACAATGATGTAGGTGGACATTTTGAAAATGTGCATCAAATGATAATGTATTATTACTGAAACATATTTGTACTGTATAAGGAGTTAAAATATTATGAATTTATACACTTACTTACTATTTTCTAAATCTAAACATGACTCATATAAATGTTTCTATATATAACTTCTTACAAGTTTTAAAATCTACATCTCATTAGCAATAAATGCTTTGTATTTTATGTACACTGAACAATACGTGAAAAGAAGCTAAAGAAAAAAAGCTTTTTTTGATAAGATATAAAGAATAAATATATAACTAAATCCATTACGCATACTTTTACATGATTTCAAGCACTATGCTGTAAACAAAAAAAGGGAAGTTTTTAATTTTTTTTTTATTAATATTAAACATATCATCTAATTTAATTATTCCTATATCATTTAGATATTTTGTTAAGAAGTAATAAGACGATAAATGTATTTTACAAAGCAAGTACTAAATACTCAAATATTGATGAGCTCACACTTTGAGAATGATACAGATAAGAATATTTAGCAATTCTTTCATTTTTTTTCCTCTCTCAATAGCGCAGTACTAGAAGCGGAACTCCAATCATCTGTATACTGCGCATATAAAAATTAAACTGTGAAAAGTAAACATATCATTAATAATGAGGTAATTGTATTTTAACAATCAAACAAGTATTCTCAGATTTTCTTCTGTGATATTGTTTAGAGAATTCTTCATATTCATGATACCAAATTCATTTTTATAATTATAATCAATAAATAATTGTAGATTCATAATTAAGAATATAAATTTAAGTAATTGCGTTTTTTTTTAAAACAAACCATGTCATGTAAAAGATTTTCGATGTATTTTAAATGTGGTGTAATTTGAACAACCACCAAAAGGAATATATTCACCTGAGAAGATAAAATTTTTAATACTGAAATAAATTGAAAGTCTGAAGCAAAATCAAATACATAAAGAAAGAGAACACACCTTTATGGCGACATATTTTTCAAAACATCTTTTGTCTCTGAAAAGATTCGCAATGGAAAATTTTCTCGATATATCTTAAAGTTAGGGTGACCTTAACGGGTTGAGTTTATTGCTGTCCAGTTTAACCTTTTCCAAACTGTTTTTCGATTTAATGCCAGGTTCGACGTGGAATAAAACAAGAGATAAAGATTTTAAATCTCTACCTTGTCCCTTTCATACGATGGCAGGGCCTGAGAAGTGACATCGTTTCTTAAGGTTATGGTCCCCATAAATTCAAAAGGGAATGTCAAAGAACGGAATTGAGTCTTTTATCTTTCGAGTGGAGAAAAAGAAAAACTGCGTCACTCCTAACACAGCACCTACTATTATTTGCAAACGTCCACAAACTGTTCTCATGCTTACTAAACATGACTCATGAGTGTAAAATATATTTTATTAAGACTAATTCTAGGAATAATGTACATAGAGGTCTTTTCTAAATATGTAATTTTCATTTTTTAAATAGAACCGTAAGTAAAAAGTAAGAATTTCGTTACATTTTTTTCTTCAATTTTTTCCCCGGAATTATATGAAATGCTTCCAAATCTATTTTGCTGAAGCAACGGGTGTTGTTTGTAACTAATTAATCCTATGTATACCCATTATGCCTAAAACCTTTTGACAATTCTACTGCAGTGTTCGCACTTGTAATAAATATTACCGGCGTTCTCCCATTTGATAGTCATCTGACTCTAGAATAAATCTGGACTCGTTTGAGAACAGAGTGTTGTAGCTATTTTAGATAATTCAATTGACATGTTCAAGATATCATTTTAATCATATATTTCTGGTTTGAAGGGTTAATGGAAATCAAACACTCGATACATATTTAGACTTATTGACTTTTCATGAGAAGATTTCAGCGCATAATATTGCAGATATTGTTTTTATAAGTGACGCTGCAAGTAGGATCCTTAGGATGCGAAAGCTCATGTGGTTGCTTTTTGATTCCTCTTGACTATCGCAGAAATATAGGATAGATGGGTGAGTACTCTTGAACGATGGAGAATATATATCAGGAGAACTATTTGATTTATTTGGTATTTTTTCGATAATCAAAATTTAAAAAAATAATCTTCACTAAGATATAGATACTATCTTTGATTGACTATCCTACTTTAAGACATCTGGTAGCCATGGTAACGTATTGGTCATGGTCCTGATCCTACTGGAATGATATTATAGCCGGGTCTTATATACTGTAATGACTCAATGTCTCACCAAGGCCTATTGTGAAAGTTAGGGGAAGGAGGTGTCAGCTCAGATATCATCCTCGTCACTTGACCGGGGCTCAGAATTACGAGGTCTATCACCAATGATTCTCATATTGCTTCTATAGTGACATTAATAATACGAACCAATCAACCAATGCATATTATACCCCGTCATTGTTTACTGACTGCCTGCTATTCATCCTTTTCCATCCATATACACATGAATATCATTATAAAACCCTATTAAAATTATAAATGCTTTATTTGAATATTTAAATGCACCATTCATAATTCTGGATTTCAAATGCTGTCTAACTTGAGTATTTCTGGAGAATCAATTCTGACTGCTCGTAACATATGATGTTTGCGTACTACTATTTATATTCGCAGTAATTTTAAGTCACTGAAATTTAAATACGTTTCAAAAATTAAACATTGCATTACGAGATTAACCTTTCAAGCTAGCGTTTAAATAATTAATGAAATTGCGCAATAACACCTGTATATACTATATATGTAATCTTGGAACTTAACACCTAAATATCTTGAAAATATACAGGAATTATACATTATAAAACATGCGCAAATCTTACACCTAATAAAATTTTTATGCAAAAGCCTACCTGTATTTTGTAAATGTATAATATAGAAATTTCAGATTAATTTGATGAACGTCATTAATTTCTTATATGAATATCTAATATACCATATCTGAAATTATCATGCAGTGTTATACGTAAAAGAGACATTCACATGCATACAAATATATATTATTAAAATTTTCCATTCCTATAAATTATACGAAAATACATATATATCGTTAGAAACGAATGTCATACACTTTTAATTTTCAAAGATTATATTTTCGGATAATACGGTTATTACATATTATAATATTTTTTAAATTTTGTATTTCATTGAAATATTGGAAAAAGGAGCAATGAACAGATTCATTTATTTTAAAAAGTATAAAATATGATGGCAATAATTAATTATTTTACTAACTGTAACTAAGAAAAATCAAATAATAAACCATAAATATATAATCACATACTCCAATTAACGCATTATCTGATATTAAAGAACAAAGGATCTAATAGTAATAATATCTCGAATGGATACTTAAGAAATTCAAAATAAAGGGTGTTTCGAAACATATGGGTCAACATTCAAGGAGTGACAGAGATCATTTGAATAAGCAATTTTCACCCTACGATGGATTGCGGAGAGCAATGGTAACCACTAGATGGCTCTGTATTGGAAAGCAAAAATCGCGAGTTTTCTTATGCATCGTCATTCCGTCCGTGGAATACAGGAAACATGGATTTCAGGAGACTGATTACAGTACAATGCATAATAGAAATGACATGTGTATGAATGTTTTATGCTTTCCATTACAGTGCCGTCTTGCTACTCATTTTCCACCTGTGCATTGTAGGATAAAAATTGCGTGTTTAGACGTTTTAAATCACCCATTAAATGTTTGACCATGATGTTTGAAACACCCTGTGAGAGATTATTTTTTGTAAAAGTAATAATATACTATCTAGATCAAGACGAAACAAAAATAATTTACTCATTTGTCTAAAAACAAGGCAAACCAGATCGACACTAATAAAACTGATATCAATCTAAAACGTATAAAATTGTACATTACTCAATAATTTGTTCTTAATACAAATTTTATGATTCATTTGTACTTTTTATTAGAAAAATGCAAATGACAAAGTCTTTACAAATAACTTATAATTTTTTTACGAAGGAAATCATTTATTTAACATTCTTAGTTCGATAGAAAAAGGAGGGAATTAAGAACTAAAAAAGTCAACGAAATAAATAAATTTTTAAAAAATGACTATATAAAAATAACGATTAGAAGATGCTGGCAAGAATGAGTGGACAATGGCACATTTCAGGGACTAGATCAGCTGTCACAGCATCTGATTCATCGTTATCAACCGTTAGACTTGTGACCCGCACATGAATGTCCACCATGACCATTCACAGATGGCTGATAGAACAAAATCTACGCTCATATCGACCGCGGTACCTCCTGCCACTCACGCATGCACACTGTATAACAAGATTGGTTTGACAGTCATTACAGTGATGCTTGGCTCCATCAGGTTAGAATGATGCTGAATGGGGTAGAATAGGTTTTAGCAATTACTCCCGCTTCCAACTGTACCCCAACGATAATCGAAGACGTGTCTAGAGACGCCCAGGTAAGTGTGCCGATCATGCTTTCACTATTGCATACCACACAGGCCCTCAACCAGGAGTAATGGTCTGGGGTGCTATTTCCCTTGATAGCCGGACACCTTTGGTAGTCATCATAAGCACACTTACAACACAGCGGTACATCGACGACATTCTGAGACCTATTTTGATACCGTTCCATTTGCAATACCCTGGCCTTTTTTTTCAGCATCGTAATGCCAGATAATATTTCGCATGTGTTGCTATGAACTGTCTTGCAGCTTGTCAACACTTCTTAGGTCAGCCAGATCACCTGATCTCTCTCCAATTGAGCATGTCCGGGATATGAAGGTAAAACAACTGCCTCTACCAGAAAATGTTGATGACCAACTCCGAGAATTGGAAAAAAATTGGTAAGAATCACCGCAGGAAACCATTAGGGCGATTTATGACTCAGATGCCCGACGTGTGTCAGCTGTCATCCAGGATAGAGGTGGCTCAATACCTTATTGATCTTGTTACTTTGTAACTATATATCTCTGAAATAAATAAATCAATTTTTCTGAAATTTTAATCATTTTCTATTCTGTACATAATGTTCCCATCCGCTAATTGTTGTGTAAATAAGACAAATCCTTCTAGGCTCATCGGTTTTTTGTTATGCAGTATATATATATATGTATATATATATATATATATAATTGTTGATGAAAGCTGATTTACAATACTTCAGAACACAATATTTCACACACATAGTCCCTTTTTTTCACTTTACATATTCATATATATTTTTAGAAATCATCAAATTTAAATAATTAATAATTATTTTCATTAGAATTAAAAAATATTTTGAAATTAATTTTTTTTCCTTTTCTCTTTTCATACTCTATATCTTGGAAAATCTATTCAATCTATAAAAACTAGCATCAAAAAATTTTCATAAATTTCTTATCATATTTTAATTTATACAAACTAAGTTTTCATTAAAAATCGTCATGAATTCAAAATATTATGCGTCAGTTATCTGCAGCTTATGATGATATATATAACCATTGTATACTCGTATATCTAAATATTAAAATTATCCGATTGGTTAAAAATCTTAATAGATGTTATATGCAATATTTTCTTGAATTCATAGGACGTGTTTATTAAAAATGTACATATATTAAAAATAGGTATAAGAAAATATCATTTCTGATGCAAATTTCAAGAATCCTTATAAATAAATATAATTTTCAGCACGAATGGAAATAAATATTCAACAGATTATCTTCAAAGACATGCAAAAAAAATTATAAAATTTAATGAAAAATATTGTTCCTAAATTTATCATAAAAAACTCAATCACTTTGATTAATATTTCAAAGCTCGTGTTTAAAATTGCATTAATATTTTGGAGACATGCTTATTAATGTAAATATATTCCAAATATGAAATTTATCCAGATATTATAATTATCTAAATTCATATTTTTCTTATGAGGAAAATAAATTAGTTATATGCTAAAATAAAAGAGCTATAATTTTCAAAAAATTTATACAGCATTACAAAAAAGCGAAAGATAATATTAAAAAAAAAATTAAAAAATTTAATTGCATTAAAATTGCAATATATTATATATTATGATTGCATCAGTTATTGTAATGAATAAAATAATATTTTTATCTTTATTCTGTAGTATTCTTGAGGTTATTAGAAAATCTTGGATGAAAAAAACATCCCACTTACTGAACGACAAACCGACAAAATTGATTGTGAAATCATGAATTTTAAATGAGGTTTCTATAGTAGAAGCATTAAATTTATTCGTACCAAAGTGCGAAATAATAATAATAAATTAAAGACCCGTAATAGAATATAGATTCCAAGATTTAAATTTCAAAATTAATGTTTTATCTTAATCTACGTTAATATATTTACTTAACATTTAATTAACACAGTAACTTTGGCTCTTTAGTTCAAATAAAAATATACTCCAAAATTTCCCACTCAAACACTAATTCCCCCTATACATTTTTATTTTCTTATATTCTTTTTCTTCTACTTATCAATTTCAATCGGATTAAATGTCAACCACTTCCTAGAAACATTCGCTTTGCTATGCTACAATATTTAATTCTAAATATATAAAATATGTGAATTTTTTTGGATTTATTTAAGCTATTAGATTCTCAAAATAATTCATCATTTATTTATGTTTTGACTATTTTCGACTAGTAATTTTTTGTTCTGATAGAGAATTCACAATCTTTGGAATTAACAGCCGCATAAGATAATTATCAAAGTGTAAGATAACCATTGATGTGTTCCAAAGGGAATTGACCTAGGTCTGAAAGAGGTGAGTGGCAGGAGAAACTGGAGTAAGAGGATATTCTGGCACTATAATTTGAATAATCATTAATTAGCAAATGAACCATCATGGTGAAAATGGGAACGGGTGATAATTTTTAGTAGAGTTTCTGGTTCATTTTCATTATATGGATAGACTTTAAAGCCTAATGAATCATGGATGTTGAGTCAGAAAATGGTTTTTGACAGATTCCAGATCGTAAGATTTTAGTTTTAATGTTCATATAATAAGCAAAAGTTCACTCGCTTTGTAAATTATCGACACATCAGAATAAACTGCACATTACTGAAATCTGCACAAAAATTTGAAGGATTACAGTTGTTGTAATATTTATTGTTATTAAAATATATATTTTAGTTTTATTTATACGAACAGTAAAATAATTATAAATTAAATTTAAAATAATATTTGCTTTTAAATTACATAATTATGCAATTTGAAGCATGCGAGTTCATCATTATTTTTTCTGTCAAATATCCAATTCTAGTTAGTCATGAGAGGTCGTGGAGATCCTGCATGCTGTTCAGTATGACTCTCAGCAAACCATTGATTTCATATTCTCATGACAATGATTGGATTTCAATATCCCGTAACGATAACCCACACTCTCGATAGGCTTCGATCCTGAATCTATAGAATCCCGACACTTGTTAGTAAGCATTTCTTCTTATTCGATGATTAACACAATATTCTGAGCAAACACAAACCTCATACAGAGCTTTCTGAATGAAAATTCTACAACGCAACTTTTCAATTATGCAGTGCTTCAGATGTCGTTTCTCCGTCTTGCGCTGAAATACTAATAGTGAGCATATAACTATCGCTTCCTTTCATGTGATTTTGAAGTTCGACAGAGTATTTCTTCCCAGTTTTGCAGTTTTATTGGTAGCAGCGTATATATATATATATATATATATATGTTATTAGTTGACTTAGTTTTTTCAAAAACCTTTCTTTCTTTTGTTTGTACTGTGTTTTTCGTCCTATTATTAATAATTTTATTGATATCTTTTTAAATTTAATCACGTTGCTTTTTTCTTATTTTTACTTTACTGCTATGGTTTAGAACTTTAAGATTTTATTTCTTTTGGAAGTTTATTACATATTAATATATTTTACAGGGTTGGTACATTAATGATTTCCTACTTACTTTTTTAGTTTAAATTAATGCGAATACATCCTAAGTTTTTTATATGAATATTTGTATTATTACATATAAATATTAAATTGGTATACATCGCAGAAGTGTAAGTACCATTTTAAATATAGCAGATACACGTAGCATTCCACGTAGGTACACTGAGCATCTACATGTGTTGGGAATCAGATGCCAATTCAGAAGCATTCGTCCATGATTACGATTGTTTGAGTGCATTTTAAATGCTTCACAGAATTATAATTCCCACTGATTGTGAAATAAGCGTTCTGAATGTTTTTCTGCTTGTAAAACGCGAGAAAGTTGCTGAAATTCATCAGTCTGCTGATGAGATGAATGCATGTGACAATAAAACAAAAACAGCAAGCCATTTAAATTCATGAATTAAACATTACCCGAAAAGATGAAAGTTGAGAAAACTATTTCGGCACACTAAGTCATATAATCTGAGGTTAAGTATAAGCAAGGATGTTATTTATGGATTTTTTTGTCTGGTGTGACGTAATAAATTACGAGATATATTGTGATTCTTAAAAACTGCATCGTGTAATCCGAAATAAAGGCGTGATAGTCTCAGTAAAAGGGTTGTTTGCTGCATGAAAAGGGACGTAAACACATGTCTTGTTGAACCCATGATCTCATCACATCACATGGCTGGGAACAACATGATCCCCTTTAGTATTCTTGATCTGGCTCCCAGACACTACAATTTGTTCTTTCATTTGAAAAATCATTTAGGTGGCATGCGCCATGGCGACAATGATGGTTACAAGGCGCTATAGTTGCAGTAATTGACCCATCACATGGCAGATTACAAAGAAGACAGAAATAATTCAGAAACTGTTTATGCGGTATAATAAGTGCCTTTAGAAGGATGGTGATTATGATGAATACTAGATTAAAATAACAGCGTACTTATAAAAACAAAACAGCAATATATATATGTGTGTGTTTGTATGTGTAAGTTTTGTTATTTTTGAATATAGGAATGAAGAACATAAAAAGAAAACTTTATTTATTTACCAATTAGTTCGCTTAAACTCCACTAAAAAATTCTCGGCTATTCATTTTTAAACTAATATCTTCTATTTCCTATTATAAGTGCATAGTTAAGGTCTTAGTGATTTATAAGTATTACTTCATCGCATGTTGAAACTATTTAATGTTAAAAAAAAGGAATATTTTGATTATTTTTGCAACATTATAATTATATTATTTTTTTAAAATCTACTGTAAGAAAGCTTATTATTTAAACGAAAATGTACGCATTTATCCCAAATGAAATATTTCGCGGCAGTCTAAAGTATTCCTGTAATCAAAAATGTGTAAAGAACATAGCATAATGTTTCGTAAATGAATTCTGTAATTATAGTAAAAAAAAAGTAGTAAAAAAACAAAACAAATATTGGAAAACATCAAGAATCTGCAAGAGCAAGATTCCCTTCTATTAAGAATGAAAAGCCACGATATGAAATAATTAGTGGTCTGACTCATACCTTAATATTTCAGACTGCATTACATTGAAAAAAATTCTAATGTATAAATTGCAGATAGAGTCATAACAATTGGTTATTTGTTTGTAATATCTTAATCACTTTCATACTACTGTTGTATGAATATTTTTTTCTAAAAATAATTAGATTGAATTGTTCAACAAACAATTTATAAACTAAGAGGTACTAATTTCAAAGTGAAAGAAATTGAAGAATTTTTACGGTAATTTTTTAAAATTACATTAGTTCAAAACTGAAAGAAAAAAAAATTGTGTAACTTTTAATGTGTTAAAATGTCTTAAGCCTTACTCGTGATTATTTGATGGGAACTACACCCATGTTTATAATAGGGAAATGGAAAACCTACCGAAATAGATAGACAAAACTTATATTAATAATTTTATGCGATTTATGAGTGAAATATGTTCATTGTCTTTAGAATTATTTCATACAAAATCAATTTTGTTACTATATTCCTGCTACTTTTAGGCAGGCGACTTTAGAAAATCTATCAATATCAATATATCAATGCATATTCCTAGCTCTTCCATACTTTTAGAAGACCCAAGGGCTTCTGAAACAGATAAATAAAAAATACCAATACTTTTAAAGGAACACAGTACGATTATAGCAAAATCTTGGATTTAAAAGTTTTTAAGAATGTTTTGCTTTTAACTTATGTTTATATAATACTTAAAATAAGATATACACTTCAAACACGCCAAAAAGGCTAACCATTCAAATTAAAAAAAAAAAAAATAAAAAACTTTTTTAAAATGCTACTAATACAAAAATTGACGTGCACATATGAAATCGGATTTACAAATTCGTCAAACTACGTAGAATAAAATATGCTATATGTTTGGAATAATATGATTAAAACCTGTGAAATAAATTTTTATGGGTGCTTATTAAGAATTCCACAAAAAAGTGTACATTCTAAAATTAACTATTGCTTTGATTGAAAAATGCAGACCAAATTCCGCTATACATATTAATTACCATAGCTAGAAAAAATATCAAAACATTTGGCAGAACAGAAAAAAGTCTTTACATTTTAAGAAAGTCTCTACATTTAAAAAAAGAAAAACCAGTTTTTCCTTTTTTTTTTTTTGGTTTGGAGATAATGAATTTAATGTATTTATTTGCTATAAAATATATATAAAATAATTAAAATTAGTTAATAAAATCACTGTATGTGAAGAATGTACTAGATAAAAAGTTTCATAAAGTTTATTAGCGAATACTTTTATTTTTACATTCTTAAAATTTAAATATTTTTGGAACTTTAATTTCATTAAAAAGAAAAGCAAAAATTAAATAGAAATCCAATTTGCAGAGGGTTTAAAATAAATAAGATTATTTATTCACATTTTATGCATAAAAATGTGCAGTTTATTTGTGTTTTAAAAAAGCCAAGACTTGATGTAATTTTTTCTTGGAACTTTGAAAAGTTTTTATTTTGCAAACATGCCAGCACTTTGCTCTTTGAAATGTGCATATGTTCAATAATTTAGTGTTTAAGATACCAATGGTTTTCAATATTCACTTTATTTGAATTGATTCACCTCTTTGAGTGAGGCTGGATAAGCTTACTGGATACTACAATGCAATATATGCAAATAATTACATATGAAAGAAATTGAAAAATACGCAATTTGTCTTTAAAAAGACATTTTATAAAACTGAAACTAAATAATGTTTAAAAAATATGTTATAAAAATTAATCAAAAGAATGAGTGGAATATACAGGCAGATATAAGGAAGCAATGAGAATGAAATGCAACCATTACACATAATTTGAAAACAACTTGACTCTGTTAGAATTAATTAAATAATTAAGAAACTAAATATTAGTTTGATTTAAATTATTATCTACAGAATGTAATTACAAATGAACATAAAAGTTATTATAACTTGGAATATGTCTAACTTAGTGCTCTGAAAAACTGTAGAATAATAAAAAATATGGTCTCAATTGTTTTTCTTATTTCTTGGACGTTTTTATCATAATCATACTTTGTGTGTCCTCTTAAAAAGCTTATGAATTGAATAAGCTTTATCTTTAATGCTATTAAGAAGCTTGCATAAAAAGGTTTTTAAATAGATCTAAAAATATTATTTGATTTCTTAGCAGCAATTTGTTCAGTTCGAAAGAAATAGAAATAAAAAAAATGACCAATAAAATGTAGAAAATATCTGAAAAATTACACTGATTTCGCCTTAATTCATATACAATTATACATCAAGGAATTTCTTGCTATAAACATTTTATGAAATATCTTTAAAGAGAAGTAATGTTTATCTAGCCAACGAGTATGTAAGCATATAAATGTTTCTTTTCATATAGAAATACGAGTAAGATATCCATCTTCTGATGATGACAAACTTCTCTTCGACAGAATGATAAATGCACTCTTAGATATTGACAATGACTGATAGATCAGCTTTTTTTTTTCTACCTATAAAAATAATTCTATCATATAGTTACATTTTTAAATGCTGACAGAAAGTTATTAACTACTAATAAGTGTGTGTATCATTAAAAATGAAGCAGTTATTTTTGTTTTCCTTTTCATTTTACGAAGGAATCTAATTAATTACTAATTCTTAAAAGCTAATTGATACAGATCTTAGAGATATTTTGGCTTAGAAGAGCTCAAATAAAAATAACAGCAGAACGAAATTGCTTTTGTTAAACTTGTGCTGGAAAAAAAATAACATTTATGTATTTACTTTTTTTTTAAAAAAAAATCTTAATGTCCATTAGCTCAAAGTACAATAAGTCTTTTATGAAAAATATCCCAATATGAATCGCTGTGAATTTCGAAGACTACATCTTCTTAAGGAGCCTTGGTTAATTATTATGGAGTTGTTTTAGCTTTGTGCGGAATTTCGAACCCATAATCAGCAATTAAAATACAATGCGTCTAGCAAAAATAATACAGTTCACTTAAATAATATTAAACTATCTGTTTGGAATGTATTATAATACGCGTATTTGTAGGGAATGCGAAATTAGTTCTTATAGTAAAGTGAAGCACAAGAAATAGCACGTGTATTGCATGTCTCATTGCAGATTTCCTTTTACATTTTGCTACTTTTCATACAGTCGTATATTTCTTTTAAACATGTTTCGCTTAGAGTGCTGGTATTCCCTGGGAATGCGAGGTTTTCCCATTGTGAAATAGAATTGTTCTTAAGTCAGATAATACCTGGTTGTTGGGAAGAGATTTATTGATGGCCACGAGGAAATCTTACAAATATCCAAATAGACCGATATAAAACTTGCAATTCTTATCATCCATGCCTTATTAAGTGGTTAGTAGTAAATGAAAAGTCCAATCAAAATTGATAGGTAAACAAATAAAAAAAAGTTTAGGAGCTGTTGTACATACATTGATGCATTATAAAATATCAATATTATGAGTTAGATGATAAAATAATGACTTACTTGAATAGAAAAATATTAATTAAAAATGTAATAATAAAGTTAAGAGCATTTTAACACTTTTTATCTCTTCTTATTTATGGAACAATCTTCCAGGGGATAAGCTTCTTAGATTAAAAATTCTTTATAATGTCAGAGACATCTGCTTCCTTATTTCGACACACATATTTTATCGTCATTTTATACTTCACAAAGTACAAAATATTATTGCAAACAAAATTATTTATAACAAAATAAATATATTCGGTTATAGGATTACGAGTTAGATTTATTTCCCAAACAGATACACAATATTAAATGTTTAAAAGGAGCAGCTCCATTCGAGCATACATAAATCAGAGACACTAACCATTATTTCGTAGGAAAGCGGCGTTAGACATAAGTAAGAAATGAGGCCTTTTATACCTGGGAAAGGAGGTTTAAATAATCCCAGATTAATACCAAAGGAAGTATACAGAATATTTCATACATAGACTCATTGAAACTACGTGGTAATTTCAAAATAAGTAGAAAATATCATCACCAAGGGAAATAACTAGTTAAAATAAATTAGGATATAACTTCAGGCATTAATTTTGTTTTCTTCTGAAATAGTAATATCAGTACACGTTTATTGATGATACTCATTTCAGTTACTTTAACATATTTTAGCTGATTTTAATTCAAATTATTCTGTCTTGAAAACAAAAATCTAAAGGAGTACTAGTGTTCGCCAGGAAGTTGAAGTATTGAGCCTCTGTTGATCTAAGAGCATTTTTTCAACAAAATTAGTTGTGCAACGTACATAATCTCGCAAGTGGAATGCGAGAAGGTTTGTATTGGTCGGATTAAAATTCTTGTCATTTATTTTGTAATGAGTGGCAGCTGGGACTATGAAGGCATAATCCGTACCTAACTTGCAGAAGGTTACGCGCTATATTCCATACTTTTAATGGAACAAACGCATTTTTTGCGATGGTACCATGAACCGAACAAATGTGTTCAAATGGAGTAATGAGAGTAAAAGTTTCAGAAAAAAATATTGTTTCAGCTTAAAAGTCATAGACTGTCGACTGAGAACATAAACAGATTACACTAATTTAATTTTCGTTCCAAGGGTAAGCAATTAATCTCGTGTGGTGTCGCGAAAGCCTAAAAAATTATCTAGGGTGATACAGAACAATAAAAGGAGAATGTGAACGAAGTTAGTGGGATTGTTTCATTGTATTAAAATGCACGTCTCCATAAAGCGAAAGCCACATGACAATTCTTAAATTCATTCAGAAGCCATCTCTGTCACAGCCCTGAACCGATATCTTCAGATATTAATTTTTTCATTTATAGATGAGAAATGTTTTCGACCGTAGAAGAGATCCAATATGCAATAAAATAATAATTATCCGAGACATTATTTGATTTGAGAAAAATCCGAACTTTAAAAATTAGTAACTTATATATACAGGGGGTGGACAAAAATATGGAAACACCTTGTAAAATGCATGTTTGAAAAGAAAGATTGATTTTAATGAAATATGTAGGTGGCGCTGGCGTTTTTGACTACTAACGCCACCTATACAACTTCGTAAATGTGCTAAACAGTTCAGTTGTTGTCGGAGTACTGTTATGTGAGGTTGTCATTGCATTATGTCAGAGTTAACAGACTTCGAACGTGGACAAATTGTTGGAGCACGTATGGTAGGTGCTTCCGTAAGCAAGGTAGCCGAGGTGTTTAGTGTTTCAAGAGGTACTGTATCGAAGATTTATTCCGCATATTTGAAAAGCGGAAAAACATCATCTGCTAAATCACAGCGCGGACGAAAGTGTGTGCTGAGTGATCGTGACAGACGATCATTAAGGGCAATTGTGACGAAAAATAAGAAGACCACAGCTGCAAAAGTTACTGCTGAAATGAATGTTGTGTTACAGAACCCTGTGAGTACCAAAACAATTAGAAGGGAGCTTCATAAACAGGGAATTTCTGGCCGTGCTGCAATTGAGAAGCCACTCATCAGTGATGCTAATGCCCGTAACAGGAAAAGGTGGTGTTTAAGTCATAAAGCCTGGACTATAGGGCAGTGGAAGCGTGTAATAGGGTCTGCCGAGTCTTCTTTCACATTGTTTCCCACTTCTGGCCGAGTTTACGTCTGGAGAACGCCATCTCAAGCCTATAATACAGACTGCTTGTTGCCAAGAGTGAAACATGGCGGGGGTTCTGTTATGGTTTGGGCAGCCATATCGTGGTTTTCTGCTGGTCCCATGATAACTGTGTCAGGGCACATGACTGCCAAGACTTATATGAACATTTTGGCAGATCAAGTTCATCCCATGGTACAAACTTTGTTCCCCGATGGTGATGGTGTCTTCCAAGACGACAAAGCCCCTGTTCACACAGCTCACATTGTCCAGGACTGGTTTTCTGAGCACGAGGAGGATTTGTCCCATCTCCCCTGGCCACCACAGTCACCAGACCTGAATATTATTGAGCCTTTGTGGTCTACATTGGAACGGAAAGTGCGTTCTCGTTATCCACCGCCAACATCGTTATCTGAACTTGCCACCGTTTTGCAGGAAGAATGGTATAATATTCCCTTGGCACATATACAGGAACTGTATTTATCCATTCCGAGAAGACTGCAAGCTGTTTTGGATGCCAACCTTTTTTCTACTCCATATTAAGCAAAGAAACATGTTTTTTAAAAGGTGTTTCCATATTTTTGTCCAACCCCTGTATATATATATCACAGTATATATATATATATATATATATATATATATATAATGCGAGCTCACGATACTTATAAATTTAAGTAATATGAATTAGAATGTATCTTTAAAATTACTGTTGTAAAAACGAATTCTTTATTTTCTTCCAAGATATTGTTCTCGTATCTAAAAAAAAAAAAAAAAAAAGAATTTAATTGAATTAATAAAATGAGAGCAAACATGCAAAAATCACAACACACATCAAAAATGAAATATATATACTCTTGTATAGTCATGAATATGTTCTTCTTATTTATATATATTAAATATTAGAATATCTGTCATGAAAATTAAGCATTTAAGGGAAATAATATTAACATAGTTTATTTGAAATGCCGTGTTTTTTTCATAACAATAAGAACAAATTAATTACAATAGCTTCAAAATGAAATGGAGTCCATGTTCTGTCAGTCATTTTAAATGCGAATTTAAAATTTAGGCAACTCTATTCATGCTTTAAGTTCAAATTTAAAGATCTACATAGAAATAATAATTACTACTTTTTAATATATCAGAAAAATTTAAATTTTAGATTGTAATTCGTCAGAGTTAGAAGTTAGTTTAATTTTTCGATCACCAATTAAAAAAATTCCAAAATGCTCTAATTAAAATTTTCAGGCAGAAGTTTTGTATTTAACATTTTAATTATGACATCTATTATTATATTTGAAATTACTATAATGTCATAAAAAAAATTACAATTTTTATTTCGATTAAAAGCCTTTGAAGCAATAAATTAATAAAAAAATATTTTTAAAATGAAACTGTATCCTTAATGATTGTTGTTTGAACATTCTTTTCTTTTAACACATTATCATACTATAATAATTTTAATGTATTTTCTGCTCTTTCACGTAAATAGATATGCTTCTGTTAGAAAATATGTTAGTATAAAATCAACTTGGAAAATGGTTCTGTAATATCTTTTGTCTAAATAAAATTAATATTCAGAGAAACTGTACATCAGGAAGTAATTAAATTTAGTTATTGAAAACATTAATTAAAATTTGAATATAATGTTTCTGTGTCTAATGAGTATTCTCATTTTTAAAATTTATGTAGCCAGTTCACACATAAAGTAAAAGATTAAATTACTCTCTTCAAATGATAATACTTCAAGAATTGTACAGTTGTATAAATTTCAAATGTTTCTTTTAATAATACAATTTGACACTGCTTTCAATTTCGTATTAGAAAAAAAATTAATTTAATCAATACATTATAGTTTTCTACACTTACTGAAATATGATTGGTAATTTTTAAAAATAGGAAGGTATATAAAATACACTATTACTGATTTCTTTTTTAACACTTTTTATTGATTTTTTTTTTCAAAGATATTAGATTAAGCTTTTAATGTATTTTGACTTTTAAACATTTAACTGCTGTTACGCTGTCTCGCATATTCTACAACCTCCATCCAAGAGCAATTCCCCTTCTTAAAATGGTTATTGAGCCTTAATTTTCGAGCTTCGGAGAGTGTTCAGGGTCGCATACCAAATGTTATTGCAGACAGGAGATTAAAAGTTTCTAAGTGCTATATTATGTTTAGTGAATAGAAGTGAGTGATATTCTTCAGTTGGTGATACGGATTAAGTGTGATATTGTGATATTTTCTATGGATTAAAGTGCCACATCAGTGCAGAAGTGACCGCACTAAAATAAAACATCAATCCTGTTTTTGAGGTGAGAGAAATTTCTCTATTGTGTTTTCTTTGCTGAAATTTAAAAAAAAAAAAAACATGTCTATAATTAGGAAATTAAAAAAAGACGAGTTAACCCTCGTGGCTGAGGAATTAGGTTTGATAATTCCTGATGGAGCAAAAGTTGTTGACTTAAGAAATATTATTGAAAATTGTGATTTGTATATTAATGACACTGAATTCGTTCAAAATATTGTTGATTATGTTATTGAAGAAAAGAACTCAATTAAGGAAAGAGAAAACTCAATTAAGGAAAGAGAAATAATGAAATTAGAATCAGAGAAAATTAAACTGGCTCAATTGCAACAACAATCTGAATCAGAGAAAATTAAACTGGCTCAGTTAGAAAAGGAATTACAATTAGAAAACCTTAAAAAAGAAACTCGTCAAGATAAGTTAACTGATATAGATACCTTAAACAGAAGCACTGAAAATCTAATTAAAAGTGTAAAAACTTTAACGATTTCTGTGCCTACTCGAGTAGAATCTTATAATCTTTTCTTCCAATCAATAGAAAAAGCATTTAAAACAAAAAATGTGCCGGAAGAATTAAAAGCGGAAATACTATTAAATATATTAGGAGAAAAGGTATCAAATTTAATGGTTTATATGAAAGATGACGATATCAATAATTATGAAAAACTTAAATCTGTAATATTAAAAGAATACCAACCCACCCCGCAAGAGAGTTTAAATCAATTTCGCAATGCGCAAAAATTACCCAATGAAAATTTTGTACAATTCGCGTCAAGGTTATCTGCTAATTTTGAATATTATTGTCAATTGCGAAAAGTAAGCGATTTTAAATCGTTATGTGAATTGATTGTTTCGGATAAAATATTTAGTGACCTTGATAAAGAACTGAAAACGCACATAGCAATAAAAGAGGGTGAAGGGTATTTTAAACCGCACCAACTTGCGAGAGAAATTGATATTTATCTTTCTTCCAGAGAGAAATCTAAATATGAGTCATCAATGAATGGAAGTAAAAGATATCCAATAATAAATAAACCAAAAAATCCATATAATTCAAGGTATCAGAAAGGGATTTCAAAAGTGTTTATTTCAGAAATAAAAAACTATAAATGTGTTATGTGTAAAAATGAGAAGCATGCGTTATATTTGTGTCCGCGATTTAGGATGCTGTCAGTTCAAGATCGCATTGAAATACTTAAAATAAATAATCTGTGCTTTAAATGTTTTGCTTCAGAATGTTATGTTAAAAGATGTTCGAGTAGAAATTGCTTTTGTGGAAAACCACATCATAAAATGATTCATTTTTCGAGAAACGTCGACAACGCTAAAATAGAAATAAAAAAATCTCAAAAAACGTCTGCCCGTGAAGGTCAAAATGAAGAATTTATGAATGTTTCCTCCCCTTCCTGCGAACTCAATGAAAATATTGTAGCTAGCAGTTTCGCAAAGAGCAAAACAAAAAATGTTTAATTGAGTACTGTTAGAGTTTTGATTAAAAAAAAAAATAATGATTGGGAAGAAGCCAGGTGTCTGTTAGATGTTGGAAGTCAAACATGTTTAATAAGTTCAGAGTGCGCTAATCGTTTGCAACTTAAAAAAGAAAAAATAAATACTTTGATCTCGTGTTTAAATGATTCTTCAATGAATGTGAGTGGATGCGTTAGAACTACTATAGCGAATAAAAACAAAAGTTTTCACAAAGAATTAAAAATGTTAATAGTTCGGAAAATTACTGATTTAATTCCCCAAACAATACTTGATGTTAATGTTGAAATTTCAGATTCAATTCCGTTAGCTGATTACAATTTTAATGTCCCAGGAAAAATAGATATTTTATTAGGAGCAGAAATTTTTTATGAACTATTGAGGCCTGGACAAATATATACGCAAAATTCATGGTTGCTCTTACAAAATACAGTGTTTGGTTATGTGGCTAGCGGTAGTGTAGATCAAGTTAGTGACACTAAGGTTCATTGTGGATTAATCCGAGAAGAGAATTTAAATATAACGTTAAGGAAATTTTGGGAGATAGAAAAAGTCGAATCAGAAATATATAAAAGTAATGAACACGCGATTTGTGAGGAACATTTTGTTCGTACACATAGGAGGAATGAGGAAGGGAAGTATATTGTTACAATGCCCCTTAAAGAAAATCCTTCGTGTTTAGGAAATTCTAAGGACATTGCTCTCAGAAGACTCAAATCGCTGTGGGCTCGTTTATCCAGAGACACTGAATATTTAACGTTATACAAAAGCTTCATGAGTGAATATTTGAAACTTGGCCACATGAGAGAAGTGGTGAAAGAAAAAGAACCCGATGTAGTGTACTATGCCACACATCAAGGAGTGTTAAGACCCGAGAATACAAGTACAAAATTGCGTGTTGTATTTAACTGTTCCACACTGACCACTAATGGTAATTCGTTGAACTCGTTACAGTACAATGGTGGAGTCATCCAAGATGACTTATTTTCGATAATGATAGGGTTTAGAAAGCATGTGTATGCTTTGACAGCTGACGTGAAAATGATGTATCGAATGATACTCATAGAACCCAGTCAACACAAACTTCAAAGAATTTTGTGGAGTGAACCTCCCAATGAGTCACCTAAAACGTATCAGTTAGTTACAGTTACTTATGGAACTGTGAGTGCTCCTTATCTGGCAATGCGGACTTTGAAACAATTATCCATTGATGAAGAGAATAATTTTCCCATTGCATCACCTGTGTTGCATGACAATTTTTACATGGATGATGTACTATGTGGAACTCAAACCTTAGAGGAGGCTCAAGAGTTGCAAAAACAACTTATAGTTATTATGCAAAAAGCTGGAATGCAACTTCATAAATGGTGCACAAACCATCCAGAACTATCACCAAGTGTCGATGGAAATTATAATTTCTCAAATCCAAGTGAAACCAAAACCTTAGGCGTGTCCTGGAAACCAGTGGAAGACTGTTTTTCTTTTCGAGTCAAAGTGGAGCTTGGGACTTCATACACAAAAAGGAGTGTGCTGTCAACTATTGCAAGATTATTTGATCCTTTGGGACTGCTTGGTCCAATTGTTTCTAAGGCTAAAATATTCATGCAGAAACTATGGCGCTTAAAAATTGATTGGACTGACACACTTCCAACTGCAGAGTATCAAGAATGGCATAACTTTTTGGTTATGTTAGAAAACATCAATAACATTGATATTGAGAGACGAATTGTGATTGAAAAAGCTACCCAGATAGAAATTCATGGTTTCTCTGATGCTTCAGAACGTTGCTATGGAGCAGTGATTTATTGCAAGTCTTTCAGCTCTTCTGGTGAAACTATGGTTAGATTGGTGACTAGCAAATCTAGAGTATCGCCGGTGAAAATCCTTACAATCCCAAGGCTGGAATTGTGTGCTGCAGTCTTACTATCAAAGTTAGTGAAAAGAGTCCTTGCTGCAATGAAACTGGAAACAACAGTATTCTTATGGAGTGATTCCATGATAGTGCTTTCATGGATCCAAAAGGATCCAATGGATCTTAAAACATTTGTGCAGAACAGAGTTGCCATCATTCAAGAGAACACATCCATAAACCAGTGGGGTCATGTGTCATCTGAACAGAACCCAGCAGATATCCTTTCACGGGGAGTGGACCCTGATAAATTGATCAACAACAGAATGTGGTTCAATGGTCCCACGTTTCTACATAACAGTGTTTATCCTAAGCAAACAATCTCTGTGTCCAAAGAATGTGAGGAATTGAAAGCAGAACTTAATAACTGTCAGTGTGACGAGTTTAAAGATAAATTATCTGCTTTTAATGTGACTGTTAATAATTTTATTCATAGTATTCTTAATTTGAGTAATAATTATATAACTGTTCTTCGTATTTTTAGTTATGTTTTCAGGTTCATAAATAATATACAAAATCCTTTGTATAGAGTATCTGGGCCACTTGAAGTAAATGAACTGAATCATGCAGAAAGTGTTTTAATTAAAATGGTTCAAAAGGAGGAATTTTCAGCTGAGATTAAGTGTCTCAAGCAACAAAGGAGTGTTCTTCCAAAGAGTAAGTTATAATCCCAAATCCATTCTTAGATGTTGATGGAGTCATGAGAGTTGGTGGACGCTTGGGTAACTTAGATTATAATTTTTCTAAGAAACATCCTGCTATTATGCCTAAAAATCACAAATTGACTTTATTAATTATTGATCATATTTATTTAAAATATTTTCATGTAGGTGCTGTCACTTAAATGGCTATTAAGTAAAATTATTGGTGTATCCTTGGAGATAATAAAAAAAAATCGTATAGTTCAAATAAAAACTCAATTTTGTGTATTAAAGAGATCTGTCTCTAAAATTTGTGTATTACCTGTGTCTGAATAATATATGTAAAACTGTGTTATTCTTGTAATTGTAAATATTAATAGTGTATTTCTTTGAAAGAATTGCCATATTCATTAATTGTGTGCTGTGTTAAACTGAGATTTTCATATAATTTAATAGTGTTCTTTTTGCTTGTTTGCTGATAATTATTCAATATGTATTGTGAAATTTTGAGTAATTTGTGAAATAGTGTTTTACATACAATGATTGAATGTTTAAACATGTCAATGGGGGCCGGTATGTTAACGCTTGCATGCGCTATCACCGCGCCACCTGTAAGTGAGGAGTTTGGTAACTGTGATTCTAACCGTAACTGAGACAAGAGCGGGAAGCGCTCATAGTGTATACGAAGAAGTGTAAGACGAGCTATCTGTGAAGGCACCATGTGCAGGTGTCTTTTGTGAATTATTAAAGAGATATTTAATACAGTCCACTAAAGGAGTACTTATTGTGCAAATGACCTATGGAACTTTAATATTGTGTAGTGAAAGATTCACAGGAGATTTTAAATTCCTCATTCTTAGTTTCGTGAATTGACATACCGAGACTTGAATTTATGGAATAATTTTAAAGACAGTGAGAAAGGGAATTGGTAGCATTATCAGGGATTTTTCAAGTAACTAACTCATACGGATTAAAGACCTCGATAAGTTCAAGATAGTTTGTTCAACCACCAAAAACCAATTCTGAAAAGATGATCTGGTGATGCAGATTTATCAAGAGATGATAGTACTACCTATCAGTCAAAGAACTGACCACACACTTCTTGTAATGAATGTTAATGTAACCATTTACTGATCTACCACACAGAAACCAAAAAGACCAATCAAGAATCTTCAACGTTGTAAGTCGGGCAAAGAGAATATTATGTTGCCATTCAACACTCATCCTCTTGCGTCCATTCAGTGTAAATATATTTTGATCGTAAGTTTGCATTCTGATTTTAGACTGATGGGCTACAGGTGACTCAAGAACGTCTTAAGAGGAATTCAATTTACAAACACCAACATGTTTCGGAACAATATCAACGAATAATTTTCGTCAAACCAACAATATCCTGATTTCATGTGAGGCTTTTATATATATATACATATATATATATATATATATATATATATATATATATATATATATATA
>BMAW01036239.1:68362-84696 GCA_019974015.1 Nephila pilipes
TATATATATATATATATATATATATATATATATATATATATATATATTTGTGTGTGTGTGTGTGTAAGTGTGTGCGTGCGCGTGTGTATAGGATCAGAACATGACTCATCACTCAGAAGGTGTCAGTAGAACGCGATCCGTCTCACTATCAAGGAGCACTGCTACTGGCAGAGCGACATTCAGCTAGGCGAAAGAAAACGGTTTGAGCGGGAAGACGTCTTTAGAGAAATTGATCGAACTCAGGGAGCCTCGCTTGAAGTAATAGAGCTACTATTATATTGACTTTTGCCGCATAAGTGCACACTGCATAGAAACTGTTTATTAGATAGACTCTATCTATATCAAATTTCGCTTATATGTCTTTTATATATTTCACAGATTATCTTAATTAACTGTATTTAATTGTCTGCTTAGTAATCACTGTAGGTAAATTATTCATCTTAAACTCAAGTTCTCATCATTTTGAAGGGCGGAATATTATATATATACATATATGTATGTATATAATCAAAAACGTGGGATGATGCTTTCCAGTAACATTGCTCTTATAAAGAAAATAGTGTCATTTATAGAGATTTAATCAAGAACCCAAGTACAGTTCAACCATTACACTCCGATCTTGGAAACAAATTTGGTGACAAGCTACGAATTTGGTAACTTAGCTACATTAGAGACAAACTGATTGGTTTCGTAAACACTGAAATTGTGTTTAAATAGGAACTACGTAAAGTTGTGGATATTTTAAGAATTTTTCCTGAGACTTTATACTTAATCAAATCATGTATAAATATTGAGAAATAAAAAAACTTTGGGAAGCTGATGAAACTAACCTAAAGAGTCAGCAAGGGTATATCTCTAAGACCGCTGGAAGCTAATGAAGTCTACATGAAAGTGCAAAGTTTAACTTCGGATATTTGTCCGTAATATTAAGCTGTGAGTTGAACTTTATTGTAAATAATATTACTGTTATTACAAGTGCTATTTTGATCTGTTTGCGTTGCTGATCTGTACAAATACTGCGTGTATTTCTGCCGTGTAGCTAATTTGTGTAAGTTTTGGGATTCGTCATTTTTTGAATATTGAGAATAAAGCATTTATTTGCCATTTTGTTAATTGTTGGATGGTTTTTACTGTGCACCTATAGACTGGATTTTTTTAACATGGTTGTAATAAGTAGGATACCGAAATGAATGACAATGACTTGTCTCTTCAGGAAAAAGTAATGGAGAACTGATTAAAAGCTCGGATGGACATGTTAAATGAAATGAGGTTTGAAATAAAGGACAGTAAGAAAATGAGAAATTGAATGGAGAAAAGACAAGAAATAAATTTTAAATAATACTTTTCATTTAAATAAATTTTAATCCTTAAAATTATATTTTTCTATTGAATGAATTTTTTCGGCATGAATCTAAATTTTTTTTTCCATAGCGCACTCACTGCAGACCAACTTGCTCTAAGTGAAAATACCCTCTCTACATCCCCATTTGTGCCAGAGCAACATAGTGCGCAATCAATAATTTTAAATTTTATTAGGGTATATAATCTTCAAAATGTGAAAATATTTCTAACCATCTTTGGTCCACGTTGAAATTTTCACCTTTCCGTCTCTTTAGTGTTACAAACTTTAAATACATATAAGCTTATGCCTTTTAATGGAAAATTGTCACCGATAACTTTATTTTTAAATCAGTTATTAGAAATTCGACAGAGAGAGAACCTTCTTCCTTTGTAATTTTGTTTTTTCGAAAACAGTACACTCAAAACACATTAGTTCAGTGAAGTTGACAGACCCCAACGTATTCAAAACAAATTTTAAAAGCAATTTTAATTTTTAGAAATGTATCCTTAATCCTGGGATTATAATCCTTCAAAATTGTTTGTTTATTCTTTAGTATTAACGGCACGAATTAATCATCATACCTCGTTCTATTTTGCAATAATTTAACTACAACTGAAATGTTATCAGGTTTAATGTTTTGGGTAGTTTTGTAGAAAAATGATGCCTGACTGTAGAGAAAGCAGAGCTTAAGTTTCGATCTATGAAAAGGGTGATATTGTTTTTAAGTATAAGGTATTTTTCAAAATTTAAACAGCATGACCCCTGTGGATGATGTAATTTAAAAATGCACTCTATTTGTCCTCGTGTGTGTATGCAGGTTTCAAATTAGAAAACCTCACTTTTGAATAGTCGAGGAACTTTTTAAATTCAATATCAAATTCCACGTAAAACTGCTAACGTGTTTTGCTACTGAAACCGTAAAGGGAGGAAAATATATGTGTTAGTTCAGTCCAAAAAATTCATAACATATTAAAATCATATTTCTGTAATAATCTCAGTCCATTTTACAAATTGCACATAAACAAATATATGTGTTTATTAGGCCAAAAATTCAATTTTGTTGATAGTTTTTTCTCTATAAAATATATAAAATGTACAAGAATGTGCAGTAAGAAATTTTACAGTTAAAAATGATAAAAATAGCAAAGACACATAAGAAAAAATATTAAAATTTTTTATAAATGCTTACACAAAAGCAAAAGGTCTTTAATGTACATTATTGCCTACTTTTGGAGCAATTTTTTCTAAAAAAAGGAAGAACTTTTTGTGTAACACTTATATTTTTAGTGAAATGGTTAACGTAAAATTGTAAATTCAAGTCATTTTGATGAACTTTTTGAGTATTATTGAAATTTTTAACACATTTTCTTAAAATTTAGTAAAAATTTTACATTTTCACTCAAGGTTTTACAACAAATTCTAATTAATATATTTCACTTCTTGTTTCAGTAACATGCTTAATATAAACACTATCTGTGTTGTGAAGCAGGGGGAAAATGCAGTTATCTTTTAAACTTACTGAGTTATAAAAATTTATGTACACAACACGATTTTACGAAAATAAATATAACACTTTTTATATAAACAGTATCTCCAAAATATTTAGTTATATACTGAAAAACTATGTTTAACCCTCTAAGCGTTTCACACGCTTTTTTCCGTACTGTCCGAGATATTCCGAAAGCGTTTGCGCCGTAAAATCCCGTGTGGCTGTGAGCGCACCGAAAGCGTCAGAGCCGTGTTTTTTCACCATCACAGGATGTATTCGAGATCGTTTGCGCCGGTTTTTTCTGCAATTCCTTCCCCCCCTTTTAAAAGTTTTACATCTTGTTAGATAATTGGGGAGGGTTGCGGACACACAATGAACTTTGACAGGAAATTTTATGGCTCACAAGGGAACCCCACTCTTGCCCTTAGGGCTAGAGAGAGTTTCATTGAGACATTCGTTCAAGAGGGGAAGGGGAAAATTTCCTTTCAAGTGTGTTTGTTGGTCAACTTGAGTTGAGATTTTATTGGGTTTATGAAAGAAATGCGTCCCTTGACCTAGCTTTCGAGATAAAATTTTTTATTTAAACCAATCCAAAAAACGCTTTAAAGTTCAATCACAAAATTAACTAGATTTTAATCCCATTTTTAATTAATATTCATTTGGAATTTTAACAAATTTAGATAGAGTAGGAAACCTACTGGTTTATATTGTTGGACAAATTAATCTTTGTATATTTTCTTTGATTGCTAAAAATTCACCTTTTTTATTTTTCCTCATATTAAAAAATATCAGATAGAGTTAAGTTTTTATGTTATTTCTATAAATCTCGAAAAACATCGCTAAATATATATCTATAAAATGTTTGTTTAAATACAGAGAATGTATGAAAATAATAAATACGTTCTATTGTTTCATTTGTGTTACTTTATTCACTACTTTCAGTTTTTAAAATAATATTTATTTCCTAATAACGTGTCATAAATTAAAAAAAAAAAACGAACGAGTCAAAATCAGAAACGCTTTAAGATTTTCAATTATTACAAATGAATAATTTTTAAGCTTCTGTATTTCTTTACTTTTAAAAATCTCTAATGCATGAATAAAAGTAATACCAAAAATTAAACTTTTTTTTAAATCTATTAGTTTTTTTTTTTTTAAAAATTTCAAAGCCAGGTATTCAGGACAGCTTACGCATGATACTCAGTTTTGTAATGTTAAGTTTTGAAATACATCCGAATTTTAAATAACTGAACTACATCTTCCCTCAAAGAGAAAAAGAATGCGATTTCCCACTCCAACTCATATTTTTCAAACTTGATTTTTGAAAAATTAGTAATTAATAGCATCTGCACACATTTATATTTGTTCATACGTGTAAGTATCAACTGTACTTTTGCACAGATACTTTTGATTACTAATTATTTGAAGATTCAAATTTAAAAAATATTCATATGTGTTAAATCCCTTATAATTTATCTTCTGTTAAAGGATAATTGAAGTACATGTAATTAAAATCCGGACATTTTTCGTAATCTTAACATTATACAACTACGAATTTTACATAAGCTACCCTGAAAATCTGCTTTTCAAATTACATCAAAAAATATTTATGTATGGTACATACAAAGTTAAAAATTATTAATCACATAAATTTACAATTCTATGAAAATTTAAAATATAAAATTCAAAATTTAATAAATTTCATCGCCAGCATATTTTCATATATTCCGTAAGTTTTTTACAAATCAGTTAAAAACCGCACGTCATTAGCAAAAAATATGCTGAACAATTTGATGAATATAAAATAAAAATTTTACTTGGAAGCAAAGCTGAGATACTAAAACTTCGGTATACAAAAATTATGAGCATATCTACAATAGTTTCTGAAATAATTATTTTAAAATTCAGTTAGAAATTTGTTCGTTATATTATACGTAATATTAAATATACCGTCAACATAATAAAGTAATAGTTTGATGCATTCACAGATTATTAAAAATAGATATAAGTGACATTATTATCACAAATGTTAAAAAATTTATAATTTTAAATTCAATTATAATTTTAAATTAAATTGTACACTGTTATATATACACAATATTGTGTTTCACAAACAATTTTTTCTCAAATAACAAATTGTTCTGAAAGTAGGCATTAAGGTACTTTAAAGACTTAGTACTTTTGTTTTGTTTAAGCATTTAATATAAAATATTTATTTTTTTTTTCTTATGTGTCTCTGATATTTTTAACATTTGTAACAATTAAAATTATTGCTTATATACGATTCTTTGCATTTTTTTGTAAATTGAATGAACACTTTGATTACAATTTTGTTTATTTGAGAACATATGAACACTGATTTATTTTATTCATGAAATACAAGTTTGAATAAATTGACTCTTTTTGCATTTGTTTTAAAATATGTATATTATATTGAAATTTCAACTACCCAAAATTATACCTGATTTGTTATAAACGAATTTTTGATCTAATAAACACATATAACTCTTTTTAGGTACAATTTGTAAAATGGACTAAAATTAATAGATGAATATTATTTTTACATATTGTGAATATTTTGCACTGAACTTAAACATATATTTTAGTCCCTTTAAGGTTGGAGAAGCAAATCGTAAGCAATTTTGCATTCATTTTGATATTGAATATAAAAAGCTGCTCGGCTATTCAGAAGTGAGGTGGTTTACTTTGAAACCAGCACACAAACAGAGCACAAATAGAGTGCATTTTGAAATTATATGATCCGCTTCGGTCAAGTTATTTAAATTAAAAAAATACCTTACATTTGGAAAAAATATCACCTTTTAATAGAACAAATCATACGCTCTCTTTTCTCTACAGCCAGACATTATTTTTCTGTAAAACTACCAAAGAAATTAAACATCATAACATTTCAGCTACAGTTTATTTTATTCCGATATAGAACGAGATATGATGATAAATTCGTACCATTAATACAAAAGAATAAACTAACAATTATATATGGTTATATTCCTGGGATTAAGAATACATTTCTAAAATTTAAAATTGCTTACAAAATTTGTTATGAATTCTTTGAGGAAATGTTTGTCAACTTCACTGAACTAAAGTGTTTTAAGTGTACTGTTTTGAAAGACAAATTAAAAAGGGAAAAGTTTCTCTCACTGCCAAATTTGTAATAACTGATATGTAAGATGTAGTAATCGATGACAATTTTCTGTTAAAAGATATAATACGAATATGTACTTAAAGTTTGAAAACACCAAAGAAACAGAAAGTTGAAAATTAAAATGTGGGATTGAAGATGGCTAGAAATATTTTGACATTTTGAAGAATATATACTCCATTAAAATTTAAAATTATTTATTGAATGTAAAATATATTACCTTTGCACAAAAGTGGATGTAGATGGGGTATTTCGCTTAGAGCAGAGGTATTCAACCTCTTGCACTTTGGGGAACCTTTTGAGCTTACCATTACCTTCAAGGAACCCCTTGATCAAACAGCAGAAAAAATAGGATATCAAAGCTCTTTATCCTAATCAAATTTACAAAATTATTATTGCATTTCTATTTTTTTATTAGAAACGTCTTAGTAAGATTAATGAATGTTAAGGGAGCGAAAGTTTTTTTTTTCCCTAAAATATGGCCTATGCATAATAAACAAAAGCAATATTTTTTTAAATATAACAAATAATGAAAAAAAAAAAGAATTTTAATGATTTGACCATGATTGTTTTTTATTGCAAAGTATTTTTACGTCTGTAAAAATTTCTGAAACCATCAACCTAATGTCTTCTTCAGCATCCGAACTATTTCTGTATTTTGTTTTTGTCGCAGTGTACAAAGAGAAAGATTTTTCGCATATATAGGTTGAAACATATGATATTAGATGTTTCACAACTCTTACGGCAATTTCATGATATTATTTTCTATTGTCAATCAAAAAATACATTATAACACTTAACTAACTTTTAATTTCAATTGAGTATACATCAATGTGATATATCAATCAAACTGATATACACTCAATTTTTTCTTTTGTTGGGAGTTCGGAGGTTTTCTTCTTTTATTGGGTTTAGTTTAGTGTTTTCTTATTAACGTCGCACTGGAAGCAACACGAGGGCTATTGGCAATGGACCTCGTAATTTTGAACTTCGGTCAAGTGCAGAGGACGACACTTGAGCTGGCACCCCCTCTCCTAACTTCCACACCACACCAACTTCTTTTATTGGGAGTTCAGTGAATTAAAAGTCTTAAAAAGATTTTGGATCCAAGATAATTTTTTATTTTGAACAGGATTCAAAAAAGGTTTTTTGCAGATCTGATATATGTTTGACCAAACTAATTTTTACATTTTTATGAGGATCAGCGTTACCGTCCACTAAAATATTATGCAAATTACTAAAGCATTTAATATTATCTTTCAAAATAAATTCTGTTCAAAATTTCAATTTTAAAACAGTGGCGCCAATTTTACTTCATACCTCGAAAATAATGAATAAGTGTGCATTCTTCACCTGATCCAAAAAACGCCTAAATATGTGACCTAATGCGTCTCGATTACTGTATTTGAAACACGTGATTTTACGAAATTTAAGATTTTATTTTATCCTTAAAATATTTATTGATATTTATTTTTACAAGCAAACTGCTTCTGAGAATTCAATCTTCTATAAAAATTAAACTTTTATGACAATTCTGGCGCTTTGATTAAGCAAATAGTGCTTGATAGCAAATACTAATCATTAATTTTTTTCAAAACATGCAAACAATTTTGTATTTTCTTGGTCTCGTATTCAATAATGAATATAGGGTGCTTTTTCTAGGTTAAAATCGTAATATTAAAATTTAAAAAAAAGTTTTTAAAAATTACAGAAAAAAAAATTTTCTATTGTTTGAAGCAAACAAATATTTTTCAACTATGAACCCACCAATTTTTATCAAGCTATATTTTTTTATTCTTCATTTGTTGGAACGCTTTTATTGAAACTCAATAGATCGGGCGAACATCTTCCAAGTTCTGATCTGTGAATAATCTGAACCCCATTCCAGCTTGCTTGTAGCCTGCCGTACAAGATTTCCCCTAGGCAACGAAATCGCTTATCTAAGCGTCGGATCTAAGCAATTAAATGCCCAACCCAAGGGGTTGTGTGGACCACCCGCGTCATAAAAGGGGGTAGGAACAGGAGGCTCTTGCATTTTTGAAGAATTTGTGAATGGAAAGGGAAAACTTTTCGGGACCTTTAGCTGTGCCTAAGTAGATCGCTTTCGGTATAGCTTTACACAAAAAAGTAAAACGCTCGGAGGGTTAAGGTTCTCAATATACCTAGAAATGTACTGAACATTGTGGTAAAATTTCGTTTCAATACATGAAATATTTTTTTACAAAAATTAAATTTTTCGTAATAAAAAAAAATTTAAAAGTACATTTTTTTAGAAAATGCAAATAACGATTTTTAATATTTCTTAGAAAAATTATATTTAGAATAATGCAATAACTAACTAATCTAGAAGCAAATGCAAACAATTTTTTAAATCCTAACTATGTAGGTCTTAATAAAAAGTAAAAAAGAAACTTTTGAAAATTTTCACGAATACAGTGATTTTCGGGTAGGTATTAAATTTAACAAAGTCAAAAAAGTATAGTAAGCTATAGTACATTCCTGAAGCGGGAAGTGTACAAATAGATACATGCAGCAAAAAAGTAAAAAGAAATATTTACTCAAATGCATTTTAAATCTACTAATATTACAAAGAAGAATATTTACATGCATTTATGTGTTCATATAACGTTCATAAAATTGTCACAGTGTCATATTTTTTTAAACACGATGCTGCACTGACTCCAACATTACAGTTTTTGCATTCAAACTGTGCTTTTCTTCAAATGCACTTTGCATTATCATTTTTTAAGGCTTCATACATTTAGCCAAAGAAATGTTATTTTAATTATTGCCTTAATATTTGGAAACTTATTTAAATATTCATTAAAAAGATTTTTACTCCTCATTGAACTAACTCATAATGCTCTGGTGGAAAAATTAAGTTGCACTAGAATTATTTAGCTTAAAATTATGCCAAATCGCTTTCGTTTGCTTTATTGGGGATCCCGGAAATGATGCAATCGTGTTCGGTAAATAGAAAACTAATGGGGGGGGGAGGAATACAATTTGCTACTAAATAAGCGAGTCCGAACTTTTTTTTATGATAAAAACTGCATTTAGACGGGAGTGGCTTAACAGGAAATTATAAATTTTTGCATAAAATAGCCTTCTTAGTTTATGTATATATTTTAGGAGTACAAAAGGATGCCAAGGTATATTTTGACAACATAGGTTTTAAAAGGAGTATGATTTGCGAAAAATGAGTACAAAATTACATAAAGTATTACGGTTGGTTACTTTGGGTATAGTTAAATGTCAACAATGAATGGGAAGTCCCATTCCCCATTCCTTTTTTATTAAAATGCATAAGAATTACGCATCTTATTTTTGTATTTGTAATTTTTATATTTTCCCCAGAAAATTGCAATTTTAAGAGTGTTTTTACCCTCCAAAACTGCAGGTCCCTAGAGCTTTCACACATATGGATATTTTTTAAATTTGAATCTTCAAATAATTAGTAATCAAAAGTATCTGGACAAATGTACAGCTGATACGTACGTAAATAAACAAATATAAATGTTTGTAGACGTTTTTAATTAACAATTATTCGAAAAATCAAGTTAGAAAAATATGAATTTGAGGGAAAACCCTCATTCATATTCTCATTGAAGGAAACTGTAGTTAAGCAATTTAAAATTCGGAACTTAACATTACAAAACTAGTGATCATATGTAGGCTGCTCGGAATACCTGACTTTGGAATTATGAAAATAACTAATCGATTAAAGAGTTTTTTTATTTTATTTTATTTTTATCATTGCGTAAGAAATTTTTCCAAATAATGTAATACAGAAGCTTAAAAATTATTCATTTGTAATAATTCAAAACTTAAAGCATTTCTGAACTTGAAGCATTTATTTTTTTAAGAAAATTTTTGTTAATTGACACCTCATCAGGAAATAATTTTAATTTTAAAAACTGAAAGTAGTGATTGAAGCAACACAAGTGAAACAATAGCATATATGCATTGTTTTCATACATTCTTTGAAGTTAAACACAAATATTTTATAGGAATATATTCAGCAATTTTTTTCGAGTATTATAGATATGTAATAAAAATTTAATTCTATTTCATAATTTTAATATGAGGGGAAAAAAAATTCGAGTTTTTAGCAAGCACACAAAGAAAACATAGACAAAATAACTGGCCCATCTACATAAAATACCAAATTTCCCTCTCCACCTGAAGTTTTTTAAGCTTCAAATAAATATAAATTAACAAATATAAATAAAATCTATTTTACTTTGTGGTGGAACTTCTAAGTGGCTTTTGGACTAATATAAATAAAATGATTATATCGCGAAAGCTAGGCCAAAGAATGTATTTAATTCAAACCCAAACAAATCTCAAGCAAAGCTTATATACAGACACATTTTCAAATGAGGGTTAAAGAAAATCTTTCCCTCCACCCCTTGAGCGAATGTCTCGAACTGAAGGGCAAGAGCAGGGGGACCTAATAAGCCATAAATCGTCCTGTCAACGGGCATTGTGTATCCCCAACCCTCCACAATTATCTATCAAGATGTTAAACCTTTAAATTGGGAGAGGGGAGAATTTGAAGAAACATGTCTAAATTGAATTTGAAGTAATCCCGTGAAGGTGAAAAATTACATCTTTACCGCTTTCGGAGAGTTCACTGCCAAATGGAATAACACGTCTGGAATGATTTGGAAGTATCTTGAACAAAACGGTATAACACATGCATAACGCTCAGAGAGTAAAATACGCTGTTGATTTGCTTCCTTTACCGATGAACGAAATTTCCTTGAACTGCGCACCTATTATCATCGTTTTGTAAGAAAGTCTTATACAATAGAAAGAACTCAAAATATATTAGCTGAAATTAAATGAAATCTCGATTGGACAGAAAAATATGAAAATTATTTTAATATTATAAAGGAGGCTATGAAGTCTTCTCTTATTTGACCTACCCCCGGAATAACAAAGATTTCAGTTTGGATACGCATGCTAGTAATGCATTATTAGCAACAGTGCTATCTTAGAAGACTGAAAGGGAATAACGTGTAATCACTTGTATCAACCTGAAAGAATTTGCTGTATTCAAAGTAAGGAATTACCAGATATTATTAAATCTATAGATCATTTCCGTTTATAACTCTATGAAGGAAAATTTCTTCTCTAAGCTGATTATGCTTCTTTGAGATGGCTTTTGAATTTTAAGAAACCTTAAGGGCAAGTAGGTCACCGGAACCAAAGACTTCCAATGATTTCAAAATCCAGTATTGAAAAAGAAGCCTCTCGCTAAAAAGTAAATGTCTTTCTGGAAGACATTGTAAAGAGAGTAGCAATAAATGCACGAATGCAAGAAAAAAGTTCGGGAGTGAAATATACATTGTGGTGAGAGCTTTAACAAGACAATTGTAGATCCCTGGTTTTTAAAAGAAACCTAAAAGTCATTTTTGGAAGATCCTGATATTAAGAAAATTCTGGAGATTAAACTAAATTCAGAATATCGACCGACTTTGCAATAAATCGTTTCCAAGTGACCTTCAATAAAATTGTACTGGGCACTTTTGAAATCCTAATATTTCAAGGAGGAGGCTATATATCCTTCTAGATATTTTAGAAGTGATGATGAAAACATTTATCGATGGCAACTAAATCTTCCGAAGGTTAGAATTGTAGAAACTCTATAAGACTTATGACAGCTCCAGTGTAGGGCATTTCAAAGCAAGGGAAACTTTAAATAAAATCCGAGAGATGTTACACGAGGTTCCTGCTGATGTTGAAAAAAAGTATATATAATAATACGATTGAAGAACATAAATATGATCAAAAAATAATTCAGTTCCTTACAGAACTATAATGTAGACACTTCTTTCGAAAGATTTTCTTTGGATATCTTAGAACCTTTCTCTCTAACTATAAAGGACAATTAATATGGTCTATAGTCTGCTACTTTAGAAAAGGAGTGTCAATGTCACTCATTTTCGTTTCTCTTCCATCAGCTACCATTGTAGGGACTAATGTACCATCTTTACTGAACTTATTTTCAACACTTCAATTGATGTCTGAATTCCCTTGGGGTTGGAAGTGCTTTATGTCTTTTTTAAATATAGATAAATAACCGGTTTATCGTATTGAAAAAAATATTCTTTTAATGGAATAGTACATAAATGAAGAAAACATATCCTTATAAAATATTTATATAATACATATGCGTATGCAAGCTTATTTAATTTAAAAAATTCCAGTGAGTTGCTTAACTCCGTTTGTTTTACACCCTTATGTAACTGCACTATATAAGGGTGTAAAAAATTAAATGTTTTTAATTGCATGTTAACGATATTTATAAAATTTTATTCAGATTTTATATAAATATTTTGTTGATACAAATTTAAAAAAAAAAAATACTATTTTCGTGAAACTCAAAATTGTGTCTTCATTAGAAATCCGCTTACGAAAATGAAACGAAGTGGGGGAACAAGTGATAAGTATTCTCAACTTTTGTTGCCATAACTACTGAAGGCAGTAGAGGAAAAAATTGTGATGGTTGAGTGCTTATTCTAAAGTAAAAGACTATAGTACTGATTGATTATTTCAACCAAGTGACCTAAAACAATTCGCATTCCAGACCTGGGAGTCTCGATTGTAGCCAAGAAAATTGGTGAATGCTGGATTTCACTGCATAATGTGCCTATGTTTTTTACATTTGGATTAATGTACAAATTTAAATTTCTCGCTCTTTAATGAGCTTTGCAAAATTTTTGGAAGACGCTTAAGACAATGTTATATCCTGAGTCCGATGGTTAAGATGAGGGGTTTAATCGGACAATTTTAAGGCATTCGACTAAATTTGAATCAATTTTTCTTTAAAAAGTCATTTAAAATTTTTTAAAATTATTTTTATAAATATTATGATTCAAAATTGTTTAAAAAAGGCGAACAATACTGCATTTTATAAGCGAAGTTTAATAAAAATAAGGAATTAAAAGGTCAAATTGGGTGAAATTTAAATAAACGGGTGATTTTAATAAATTGGGTGAAACGCAAAACACTCCAAAGAAATTTCTACTGCTTTAATTTAAATTTAATTTTTGATACATACAGCGTATCCAGCCCAGATTCAGCCAGTTATGACAATCATGACATGACTGCAACCGCGTTCTACTTTGTAGTCTGGACAAAAGCAGACACACACAATTTACGGAAAAATTTTAAACTTTCCAACAAACGTCTCACTATAGGTTTTCAGGGCATCATGTGATTTAAGCAGATAAATGCTCATTTATGATCTCTTTATGGTGTCGGTTTCTTCTTACCGATATGGCAATTAATCTGTTTTCTGTTGGCATCGAATTTCTATCATGATCTCCCCCAGGCTGCATGCTACATATTTCAGTTGTTTTAAATATTTTCCTCACACTTGAAACAACACTGATGGCTAAATTGTACTCTCTGAAATGATTTTTTCCCTTTCTTGGGTCTCTTTAATAGTACTAATAAGATAAAGTTATTTTTGGGATTTTAGAAACATACGGAAAATGTCATATTCATCAAATACTGCTTTTCCTTAAAACTTTCACTTGGAACAATAAATATCCATTTGCGTGAAACCTACACATCTATTATCAGTGCTATCACGTGACGAAGAACAATTGGAGAAGTGAATAAACACTGTTTTTTCCTACACCAACACTTAATCTAAGATACCACAATTTGTTTCCTTTCATGCTTTGGTTACTATGATTGATAATTTCATCTGTCCTTAGCAACTGTCTACCTGTGCGTATGTATAAAGATCTCTATTCGTTAAATGTTTCACACATTTTGTGTTTGTCACATGAATCTAAGAACAATTAATAAAATTATAAGTATAACGTTTTAATCATCCAACATTAATGGGATGTTTTGATTTCACTTTCTTCTCACTATTAAATTTTGTTTAAAGTGTCGCAATGTATAGAACAAGCGAGAAGCCATATAAAAGGCTAACTAAATAGTTATCTATTTTGAAATTAATTGAGCGATGAAAGAGCATTTCTGATAGTAATTTTGAATTAATTATTACTGTCATCTTTAACACAAATCAGTTTTCCAACATTTATTAATCTTTATATGGTTAAATTTCTATAATTATTTCTGTATTTTTCTCATCTGAAATAGTTCGCTTTTGATACATGTTGGGTTGCTTCATATGGTTTAATAACATCGTTAAAACATGCTTGTTGAAAATAAAAATTATTTTAGTAGTAATTAATGCATATTATTCAAATTTGAAAAGACATAAAATATTTTAATTTTATCCTTTATTGGAGTCCAAACATCTGGAAGACAGTTTGCAGTTCTGTATCAATTTGAGTATCTTTAGCATATAGATTTATTTCTTCTGTGAGCATATCAACTGAGGTCGTAGGAAATAACAGACTCACGAAGTAATTACCAAAGTGTGGGATGACTATAATAATCCCACAGTCAGGACCTCCGCTCTTAGAAAGTGGTCAGCAGGTGAATTTTAGTGTTTCAGATGGACAGGAGGAGATTCCAACAGTGTAATTTGAGTCATAAATTGTCCACTATCAACTAGAATTGAATGGGTAGGTGAATTGCGAGAAGGTAATGGAATGTTTAATGATATTCAGAAGATGGGATATACTTAACTTTCACTTAGTACGCAATGTGGCTTTTCCATGTTTCAATCAAAAGCGTGGAACTATTGCGTGGATGGAAGGCACATTAGATTACTTAAGATTTTGCGTTTACAGCTACATAACTTTAAATTAATATTGAAACAATATACATTTGTTAGTTCCGAATATGCATATTATATACTAAAATATTTATTTATTAAATAACTTTTGATATATAAATATTACGGAACTTTAAAGTGATTCAAATATTCTACGACTTTTGAATAATTTTAATTACTAATACAAGTTATACTAAAATATGATTATTTCATCCATCAGTTTTCTTTAATTATGTTCGTGATATATGATATTAGTTAAGAAGCTAGGATATCAGTTAAACATACATTTACCAATAAGAACTATATTCAACTGTTCTTTTCAGAAGTTTATTATTTAAATAATTCTCTTAAGTTTGTATGAGTAGTAAGATCCTATAAATGAATGCAATGTATGTAATCCGTAAGAATGTAATAAACTCATATTTTAGCACTCTCAAATATTGCGTGTTTTTGCAACAGTAAACCTCAATTACGATTACTATGCAGCTAATGTTTCAGCAAATAATATCTGAGATTTTGGGAATTAGATATATTTTTAAATGTCGACATTTACCCAAATTCCTCCTTTATGTACAGCAAATGGTATACATTTTAATCTAAGATCTGAAGTTTTAAATTACACTTTTATCTTTATTACATACTTTGAAATATGGTTTATTCTTTAACTTTATATATACTGCATAGGAGGATTATTAAACAAAAAAATTAAGAAGAAGAGTCTTATGAACTTTATATATATAGTGTAAATTTAAATCTCTTCCTTCTCTCTCTCTCTTTATATATATATATATATATATATATATATATATATATTCCTTATGAGAAAATTAAATTCTGAAGAATTTAGCAATTACATTTTATAAATTGTGATATTTATCCAAAATTTTGTGCCTTAACAATTACAATACTAAGTGTTTCATTATTCTTAGCACTCTAATGATTGTATATATAACCACAAAGTATTACATGTATCATTATTAAAATTATGTTGTGCTAAAGTAAGTAATATGAAAGGGAAGCAGTAGTTAAAATGACAAAAACTTTTACTTATTAATCTAATGTGAAGATTTAAATCACAAATATACGAATTTCTAAGATTTCTTTTAAATTTTAAAGGGAAACTAAATTTCATAAAGTCTATAATCAAGGGTTTGTGATTAATATATAAAAAAATATGAATAAAAGGATATATTAAAAATACTATAGCATTTAATTGATATTTAATGTAAAGTATAGTATTTAATAAAAAAAAGTGGTGGTTATTTGAGAACAGTAGAAAATAAAAACTAATGATTCATTGACCCTCAATTAGAAATAGAAAAAAAATTAGCTGTGTATAAACCATGGAAAATTAATATTTAGCTAAGTTCAAAGTCAAAGGTTGCTTTTTTTGCCCATACTTCATATAAAAAATCACGGTCAGTTAAAAAAAATTCATGTAAGACTGTTCCCTAGCTCGAAAAAGCTTTATGGTTATATTCTTTTGAAATTCAACAAAAACATTTTCGATTGCCTTGCACTTCTCCAATTGGCTTTTGGTCGGGACAAGCCAGAATAGAGACAAGTTGGGAATATCTCTCTCTAATAATACTCTTAGGATATACTTGGGAATAATACTCTTAGGATATAC
>BMAW01036239.1:84706-123372 GCA_019974015.1 Nephila pilipes
AATAATACTCTTAGGATATACTTGGGAATAATACTCTTAGGATATACTTGGGAATAATACTCTTAGGATAATCTCCTGTCTTAGGAAGGAAAATATATTCGTAATCTGGAAGAACGGACAATGGTATTTGGATTTTTATTTAAAGTATAAGGTGAATCAATTTCATAATTTACGTCAGCTATTTAGTTTTGTAAAGATCACTAAATAAAGCACTGAATTTACTTGCATATAGATAGTTAAATTCTTCTTAAATTACAATGTCCTCAGGTTTAAAATTTGTATCATCCAATCTTATATCTTAATAAATTTTATTTTTCTTATGATTTTCAACAGTTCCTTCGTATGCTAACTTACGTGCTTCTTCAACTGGAAAATTGCTGGAATGTTGCTCTAAAGGAGATTTAATAAATAAAGTACCAAAAATTAAAAACGCTGGAGAAAATTTAGTTACAGAATGAGGATTATTATTATATTATTCATCAATTATATTAATTAGAATTTTTTAACTGAAGATATTTTTAAAGAATTCACAGCTGCATATGCTTAACATTTTAATCTAGAAAATAGAGATTGATTTACTCTTTCGACCTTCCCATTAATCTGAGAATTATGAGAAGTGGTTAGTAAACGCTTAATGTTATAATTTCTAAGAAATTTTGAAGTAGTAATGAAACCTTGTATATCTGTTAACATAATGGGAGGGAGTTTGAATTTCGAAAACCTGTTTAAATAATTTCTGTAAGTGTCTGTATTTTCACTTTTCTATACAAAAATCCAAACAGATGTGGTTACATGGTCGATTACAATCTGAAGAAATTTTTCGTTGAGTTATTATAGTGAAATCCTCCAATTTTGTGTCAATTAAAATGTATTCAAGCGGTTTATCAATTAGAGGGTCAACTTATAACAATCCACACCTTTTTGTTTCCTTTTTCTTCTTAATTTGACATGCATCATAATACTTCACAAAGTTTAACTAATACTAGACTAATAATACACAGGTGTAAATACATTAAGCTTTCTTTTAACTTTAGGATCACAAGTTTTGGATGGGCAATTTCTAATATTTTAACCTTAATGATATTGATACAATGTTTTACGAATTTTTCTTTTTCAAAATAATAACGTCACATACTTTTTTACATTTATTATAATTAATATTTTCATCCAGCTGAATAGTTTTGATTTCTTCAATATCTAATAAAGGAGCTGTGTATTGAATGTAGTGTGAAACAGGATGCCTTCATTACATATCAGCTTCAACATTAGTAGTTCCCTTTTGATATTTAATTTCCTCATTAAACGTACTTAATTTTAATGATGATACGCATAATCAATCCCTTAAATTTTAAGTAGTTTAAGTCAAACAAGTGCTACGTGATCTGTATGAATAATAAATTTTTGTCCATGTAAATATTGAAAGACCTTATTTAATAAATCAACTACTACCAAACATTCTAGTTCTGTTATTGAATAATTTTTTTAGTAAGGCCTTAAATTAAGAAGTAAATTATTTGAGACAGCTGGTTGCTTAAAAATACACCCAGTACAGGTATGAAGGGCATCAAGAAATAAATGAAGAGGTACGTTAGGTTTAAATCATTGTAATATAGATTTAGAAAATAAGGCGTCTTTAAGTTTTTCGAAAGTCTCCTGAAATGTTTCAGCCCATTGCCAGGAAACATATTTCTTGAGTAATTTGTTTAAGGGATTTCTAAGACTATATTATAATTTTCAATAAATTTGTGACATATATTAACTGATCCCAGCAGTTTTTGTAACTCTTTTACATTTTTGAAGGCTTTATTATTTTTTTTTATAATTTTAATATTTAGTTCATATGAAGTGATCTGACCTAAAGTGATTTCTTTTCATATACCAGAAAATTAATTTGATTCTTAGCAAAGCTGTATTTTAAGTTTTGCAATTCAATGTTTTACTTTAAGCAAATTTAAGCTACTATTTGTATATATTTTACTCACTCTTCTTCAGAATAATAGAAGATTATCAAATCATCAATGTAATTGCAATCAAAATCAATTCTATGTTTATGCAAAATTCTTCAAATGGTTCTATTAAATATTTCAAGTGCATTTTTGAGTCCAAAAGCTAATTTTAATCATGCAAACAAATCGAAAGCTATTGCAAAAGATAATTTTTCAGGTTTGTCATGAATTGGAGTGTATCTAAGCATCCGAAGAATTAATATCAATATTTTTTTTTTTTTTTGCCTCGCTTAACTTTTGTATTAAACTATCAGTTATGGATAGAGGTTCTGCATCAATTTTGCATAAGGAATTTTAAACTCGTAAAATCAATACATGGCGATGTTCTTTTAATCCCCGATTTCTTACATGCTAAATTTAAAGGGGCGGGATAAGGGCTATTACTCCTTTTCAAATTATGCGTGCTTAAAATAACTCGCCAATTAGTTATTTGATTTCTAATTCATCAGCTGCAGAAGTTCTGTATGCTCCCAATGAAACAGGTATATATGAACTCATTTCAATACGTGGAGGTTTCATTTTAATGCCTCCCATATCTGCTATACTTTTAGTGAATATATGACCTATAATATTATTTGTTACCTTATTTACTAAATTCTTATTTTTTCTGGTAGTAGTGATATTATCCTTATATTTTATTTTAGTTCTCATTAACAGTTCTGTTAAAATTTCCATGTAAACTAATATTACAGCATTGATTAATTATGGATTTATTTTTGTATTTTATTGTCGTATGATAAGTGTTTCATTTATTAACTATGTTAATAACAATAATACCTCTGAATTTGTTTAAACAACACTAATGTTTCAGTATTCTTTAAACAAATTCAGAGGTGTTATGGATATTATTGACCCTGTATCAATAACACACTTCAATGACTTAGAACACCTCGGTATTGGTTGTAATAATCATTTTTATTTATAGGGCTTTCTATGGTTTATATATCTGGATACTTGTAATAGCGACATGCTGCGATTTTCAATATGAGTTTCCAATCAGGTTTCAGTATAATGATGATTGGATACTTGATTTCTGAGCCTACATGTATTCTACCAATGATAAACATTTATTACGGCTTTTTTATTACAAAACCGGCAATGTCGAGGTGTTAATGAACTTTGATAGTGAGTCATTGGTAGATAGGAGTTCCTGGTTCTTGACTCATGATTGCTACCAAAATTTTGTCTGTAGTTTGGAAAAGGAAAAAAAAAGTCTAAAAGAATTATATGAGACTGAATGCAGATTGATTTGTGAAAAAATGCAGGGCTTATCACCAAAGTTTTCGTTTGCTATTTTGGTTGGTTTTCTATTCCACCCTTTACAATTTTATATACAAAAATAATTCAATCCGTTAAAGAGGTAGGATGATTAATATAATTTCTTTGATTTCATTAGGAAAATTATCAGTTAATATTTCCGGTATGAGTTTTGCATAAAATTTTAAATCTCGTCCTATATTTACTTTCACTCTATAATACTTATCTAAGGTCTTATAGATACTTGCATTTAATCTTATTAAATCACCAAAAGTGGTACGTTTACGTTTGAAGAAGTTTTCACAAAAACTATTCACATATTTCTTCCCATTTAATTACTCCTAAGCATTTATTAGCGTATTAATTTACAGCAATTCCCTTTTAATATCTGCTAATATAGGTTCATACTATTTGTTTTTGTTTGCTCCAGTCAACAGGTGTCAAAATATTGGAACCAGGAATTAATGTCCATTGCATTATCAGGGCCAAAATGGTAATATGTAAGGATCAGGGCAAATATTAAGTGTCATTGTGTGCATGACATTTGTAATCATTGCCATAGCGTTCCCAACATCATCTCCACTAACTGTTATATATTATGTATCTACAGAATCATCTATGTTTATCAATTTATCCGATCTGAAATGCATGAGTTGTACTAAAATTTAATCACAAAAATCTTCCAATCCTGATTTACACAAAAGTAATTCTATATTATACATAAATATATTAAATATAAAACACATATTGAAAGCTTTTAAAATTAATTTATAATTAATTTAAAAATAATCCAAGGAAATCAAGTTAATTTATCACTACAATGAACATTTTAAATTGAGGTATATTATATAATAAGTTTTTAAAATAGAAATAATGAAATTTTGAGATACACAACAGAAATTCCAATCAAAACTCACTACAATATATATATTTTTTAATTTTCATATTAAAATAAAATTAATATTAAATGGGGAATAATTCACCATATAATATTTATAGCTTACCATACAATATTTTTGTAACATAATCCATTTAAACATAAAATATAATGCATAACATAACGCACAATACACTTTTCAAAATTAAATTTTATCACAAATATTAAATTTACTAATTCTAAACATATTTTAGATTTTTCTATATCTATTGTATAGTTTTTAAAGTAGAATTTATTATTTAATGAAAATTTAATTAGGAATGCTGATTTAATTTAACTTATTTGACAGCTTTCAAAGGAAAATTCGTGTTTTGGAATCCAACGCAGAAGCAAATTTATTTTCGGTTGAAATAGACTGGTTGTGATAGCGGTGTTTCAGATGATGTTAGCAATAAAGACGATTTAATTCGAGTTTTAAACAAATCTAGATGTACACTATAACATTTTATCATTACCAACAAAGGATACCCAGGTCAATCTGGGTAAAATTCTGGAATTATGCGCAGGATAATCATGAAGAATTTGAGAATCCGAAAGAGTTCATCTTGCCAGTGATAAATCCTCCATGCTGAAATGAAGGCGTAATACTCATTGTATTTTCAATTCAGAATTAAACATTAATATTTCTCGAAGGAAACATGTAATAGGTGGATCTTTTACTAAAGGAATGGATGACATGAAACATAAGAGGCGAGCTTTCATCTAACTGAAACCTGATGGCTGAGTAGTAGGTCTTTGGGTCTTCCCGCACTGCAAATCCAGCCCCCTTACGGTAAAATCAACTGGATGTATCTTTCAAAGTCCAAATTATAAAAAAGAGCAGAACATAAAGGAAAACTAATCTTCATGCAAACTAACTTCAGGCGTTGCACATGGCAAGAAGCAGAGCTAAATAAACAGTGTGTGAAAAAAGATTGCATTAGCTTTTATACTGCCTGAGGCGCAAGAAAGTAAACCAGTAGAGTTAATTACACAAAATGGAAGATGATAGCTGCAGTTAACAATTTGAACTAATTCTAAACAGTTGGCTAACAGATTTATATAAGTGAAAAAGTCTAAATAATTTAAATGTTGAGAAGAAAATTTTTACGTTAAGTCTGATGCAAGCAAAAATACAAACGTGATTAAGAGAAATCGTTGGAGTAATGCACAATCAAAATTATAGATATCGAGGAATAATATAATTAATTATAGCGTTAGTTTAATGTGCATGAAATATTCTTTTTTTAACTTTTAGCATTTGTACATTCTATAGTTCATTAATAGGTATAATAAATATTTTAGATATAATTGACTTAGAGTGGAGTATAAAAAGCGAAACAAATATTTGCTAAATCTAACTTTTTGTGCATATTTATTTCAGCAGCTAATACATTTTAATGTATTATTTGTAGAAGATGATAACAAATCTGCTTAAGTTGTATCATAATAAAATCGCATACTGACTATTCGGAAGGAGTTTATTATAATGAAATAGCCACTGCCTTTTGCTTATATCGGAGGAAATATCAAAGAATATACCACTCTTTTGTTAATGAATTGATTGTAATCAGTTACAATTACGAGTGCTAAAAATGATGATCATTTCTTTTTATTTTAAATCCATTTTGTTTGAAGCCTTTGAAATATTTATATCAAACGTTGCGAATTTGAATAGCAATAAGCAATATACTTATAAAACATGTTATACAATTCTATTCAACTGTAATTTTCCGCAGAAGAATTCAATCACTTAAGTATTTTTGTTTCTTTAAATTTACTGTTCAGGTTTTAATATTTGCTCTTATCTTAATTTTCTGAAAATGCGATACTTCTTAAATGATACCATTTAATTCTGTAACTGAACAAAGGTTTGAATAATGAAGAAATTTTAATTAAGAGCGTCAGGAAGTTTCTATAGCTGTGATAATAATTATAGAGGCCATTACTTGAAGTTTTTGCTCTCGAAGAGATCTTTAAAACTTTATTATATGCTTTAGTTTAATTTAGTCTTTTCCAACAATAGCAGAGTTTAATGAATGGAAAGAAGTCTTTAAATGATTTCAGGACCATTGACTACATTCTTATTTCAATTTGGTATCTTAAAATTCCTTAAGTTGATTATTTATAATTATATAATTGATCCATATTTTAACCAAATTCTGATATTATTCATATTTAAAGTAGTTTTTTTTTGTCAAAATGTTTGATTACTGTACGAATGAATTGTTGAAAATATCTTTCTTATTTAAAATTTCGGTGCATTTCTTCGATTTTTTTATGAGAGATTATGTAATAAAAGTATTTGTTGGATTATTTGAATGGAATTATAATATCTCGAAAATATGAGTTAAATTATGATAATAAGATTTCTGCTCTAGAATAAAAGTTAAGGTATAAAATTGCCTTATAATACGCCTCATTTTTACTCAAATTCAGGAGTTCCACAGGTTTAGGTAAATGAATACAAAATTAAAAGTTTGCTTATTATTGAAGCCTGTGAACAACTTTCTGAAATAAATAAAAGAAATACTTCTGATAAATTTTAGTAAAAATAAATTACCTCAGTCACGTCCTTGGGAACTTTATCAGTACATCTCTGCGTCGTTAAAAATAAAGAACAAAAATCAAGTGACTGTCTTACGTGAGAAAAATACAGGACAAATTCAATAAAAGGAATATACCTTTTTACTTTTAGATACAGTTCATCAGAACACAATTCTCATCTGCTAAAAATGTCGGTTCCGTGAATCGGGAGTTTAAATTTTCTATGTAAGAAATTATTTGCATACTCAGAGAATACAAAGCTACCTTTAACGTTGGTTGTATACTTACATTCTTAATAAATGAATATTATTTTTTGTACCTTTCTTACATTAGAAAATGTTATGTTGTATAAAATACAGTTATATCGTGTGCGTTCACTGTACTTTTCTTTAATAATATTATCATAAATTTTCTAGATTCAGTATTTGAAGTATATCCTTGATTTTTTTCATGCAATAACTAAATATACATCATATTCCATTAAGTACTGCAGTTGTCACAAATAAGTACTTTAATGTTTTTTCTTGCTAGATCTCCTTGTGAAAAAATAAATTAAAATACGAATCTTTAATTAAGACACGTAAGACATGATTGAAATTGTTTTTGTTAATATGTTGGTAAAGAAAAAAAGGTAAAGAAAAAAATATGAATCAAATAAATATCAAACTGAGAAATAATATAGTATGCATCAGTTGAAAGGAAAATAACAAATATTGCATATATTACTACAATTAACACATCTTTTTACATATGAAACTCAAACAATATCTTTTGAGGGTGGTGAAGAGGTGGAGTAAATAATGTTACATCGCAGAACATCGTGTAAAGTAATGTGAGTTGTTATATTTTAAAGCAATTCAACATTATAGTTTTGAAGTGAAAATAATGGAATGGAGATAAAGTACAGTCAATGACATTATTATCTCTCTCATCATGTATTCATACATTTCTAGAAAAAATTTGCAACAAAATAAAAGATCGTTAAATTTCATTTGAAATTTTAATCATGTGACATGTAGATAAATTGAAAAAAAATATTGCATTAATCGAAATTCTACTATCGATTCATTTGCAAATTGACATCAATGATGATTTATTATTAATTAATGCCGTACCCTCTCTCTTTTTGAGATAATGCTAGAACTATTGGCCACGGACCTCTTAATTTTTGAACTTCGATCAAATGTTGAAAACAAAACCTGATTTAGCATCTCCTCTCTAAACTTTCACACCATGGCAATGGGAGGACGTGGAGTCTCTACAGACTTAACATGCATCAGGATATCAATGATTAGGATAAAACTATAGTTAAGTTCAAGTTAATGATAAGGATAAAGCTATAAGTAATGTGTTCAAGCATTCTCATTTTAATTCTCTTTTGCCATATTTTGTGTGGTATGTTGTATTGTTCTTCCGAACACAGGGGCAACCGTTTCAGCAACTGACATTCAACGAAAAGGGAAGAGTTATTGGTATATAAAGTACATTTTATGTAGAGGATTTGCGCAAATATAATAAATATATCTCTGCTTTCCAAAACGCATGTAAACTTAAATTGATGAGTGAGTAGTTTCAACGAGCTATTGATATTTTTATTACTTTTCTTTGCAAAACGTGAGAAACAATGCATTTTCACTTATTCACTCATGAAAATATTTTTATGCTGCTAGAGGAATATTAAATCAAAGATTCCATATCTTCAAGACATCCTATTTCACAATCAAAAGGTATTCAATGAAGGTTTCAAAAATTCACGCTCTACAGCCTCAAAATAATATGAATAGAAAATCAGAAAAAAATGTCTGTAAAAAAAAAATAATCCTCTTATCATATTTGCATGTTATATTAGCATTGTTTTATATTTCAATATCTCTCGAGTCATACTAAGATCTAAAAACATATAATTTGTTTAAAAAAATTCCTTTAGTTTAATTTTCAAGAAGAATTAGCTTTATGTTTACAATATAAATTTATATATATATATATATATATATATATATATATATATATATATATTCTTTAAAAATAGGCAAAAATATAAGACGCTTCTCTTTTCTGTATATGAAATGCACACTAAAACTATGCAATGTGACTTCTACGAGGAATCAGTTTCGATACGTATCTAACAACTCTATAGGAACGAAAATGATGTTAAATACTTAAAATGATAGTGGTTATTAACTCAGTTTCCCCATAATTTATTGTTCCATAAAATAGATTCAAAGTATCAGAAAAGTGTTTCAATTACAGGTTAAAAGAAGTAATATTTTTCTCTAAAAATTCTAAAAGTGTTAAATCGAATTCAAAAGCAAAAAAAAGTTCCAGTCAACCAAAATGCACAATAGCCTTACGCAAATTAGTTTCCACCAAGCTGTGTGCTACAGGAATATTATATTATAGGATGAAAGAATCATCTACTGTATGTGTGTATATTTAGGCGAAGATAACTTTTGGATCCAAAATGCTTTGTGTATATAACTGTTTCTTAACGGTGCCTCTTGCGAAGATATACGGGTTAGGTAGGACTTGAGAACAGTTGCATACATAAGACATAACAAATATGTATTTTTCGTTGGATATAATACTACTTTAATAAGTAAGCTCCTGGGTTCTACCATACTAGTAATATTCATTAGTCATTGAGCAAAAATTTAACTTGTCAGAAGAGTGAAGACCTTCATTGATTTGCATTCAAAATGACATTTATGTTTGCATAATTAATTTTTTTTGTGGTGGCATTGTTTTAAATTTAAGCATAATGCTTGTATTTTATATCACCCTCATTAGCATACTTTTCTGTGCACGATTCATCTGGAAAGCAGACTTCTAGGGACCGCAGGAGTATAATCACTCAGGTAAGTTGGAATAGTGGTTTTATATCTCCAAACAGTTTGCTACTTATAGAGTCATTTGCGGCATTTAAATTTAAGTCTTCCTTGGCAAAGCTTTTTATTAACTGATTGTGTTCTTAGAAATGCTGTCTACAGTCGATATGAACTACAGAATGACACTCATTCAATCATCTTGTTACATAGTATTGACTCTGAGAAATGTGTGTGTGTGACATTCCTTCATAATTCTTCAGATGCGTAGCATTGAGTACTCGGTTCTACAAGAATGGCAAACCCAAATTTAGCAATTTACACATATTTAAGTAGCAGATGCCTTAAATCCTATTTTCGGCCTTATGACTAAAGTCGTTAAACGACAGAAGTTCAACTTATTTGAATATATCGTTCTTTTTACGTATGCTGCGTGATTTGTATGAAACTTTACTTATTTTTGTTCCTTATTCGAACTTTCTTAAGTCTTTTTTAAATTATGGAAACCGGAATGAATAAAAAAACCTTCTACTTAAAGTATTATATATATTAATACATGAAATTCAGTTATTTTGCTTGGCAAAGTAAATTGAAGAGTAAATTTTTGCTGGCAAAAAAGTTTTAATTAGATACAACTATTATTATGCGACTTCACAGTGATCGCGTAAAAACTGTCAAATTCTTCTTGTATTCCTGAATATATTCTGGAAAATTTAAAGCAAAATATTGAGAACTATACAAACTTTAAAAAATGCTCTATTTTAAAGTATATGAAATTTTTCACAGCATAACATTGTACTCGTACAAAGGAAAAGTCTGATCAATCATGTCATGAAAGTCATGTCTTCATATTATCTGTTCATTATTTCTCCCTTGATATAATATAGAAACGTGGAAAGTGGGTAAGGATATACACTCTTTAATTGTCCTCAAAATCTAAAACAGGGAGTTATCGTTGTTCTTATGCGTTTTTGTTTTAGGCAAAGTTAAAAATTGATGTTAAAAGTCATATAAAGTATCTGACATTACGTAAACTAATATTTTGGTGTAGATATACAATAAAATATACGAAGCACATTTCTATTAACTTCTCAGGCTTTCACCTCATTTTTCATTTGATCCATTGCCAAGTTCACTTATACGAAAGAAATAATGGATAAAATATTTAGCAAAATTTTGATATAAATGCATGTCGATTCATTGACATCAATTTCAATGAATCAAGTTGTCAGTGGTCGGTAGACATAATTTAAGACGAGGACCTTTTATGCAAAATAAGACTTCTTTATGTTGTCTCACATGTTTAGTTTACAAAAAAAATCATGTCGTTACTTTTCATAAATCTCATTTTATTTCACTGAAGTAGTTGAATTTTCCGTTTGGAATTCAACTCACAAAAAAACAAAAATGAAGAAAACTCCAATTCTGTCTAGCCATAAGTCGCATATTTCGCATTAATGCTTTCAGGAACACCTTCAGAAGAATATTTATTTTACTAAATTTCTGGCAGAGAAAAGTTTTGGAAATGAAATTTTTGAGTAATATGTAAAGAGCCAGACTAGACGACAGCATAAGTAATCTTTTTGCTTTTACAAAAGTAAACTTTTCTTCTCGGATATAAGACATCGCAAGAAAGAATTAACTTACTTATTTGTATGAAATGCTAAACTTACTTAGATTCTGTTATAAACAATGCTTTTTGCATCGTATGGATTCTAACAACTAAATAAGCTTTTAAGATATGACTAACTTATATTCACGAAATCAGGAGTACTATAATAATTCTTAACATGAAACAGGAAAAGTAATAAAATATCATTTTCTTCAGTCAATATACTTTTAATATATATTTTAATATTATATATATACTTATTCATGTATTCATATAAATTTTTATATCATATTTTTCAATTATTTTATGCACGTGATTCAAAGAAAAATTCATTTTTAAAAATCTCATTTATCCCTGTAAATATAAAATTCTACCGAACATAATATGTGTAAGTAAATAAATGTATTTCAACTAAAATACAAGGGCAAGAAAAGGAAAACTGTTGAAATTGTGTACTAAGTGTACAAAATATATCTAGTCGAGCGAAACTAAATAAATATGTACTTAAAAATATAATGATCAAGTTCCCAAATCAACAATATGCACCATCGTAGCCATTTTATTTGTTAGATAAATTATCTCATTTAGTCTTTGAAAATTATTAAAAATCACTTTACTTCATAATTGAAATGATAAATTACAAGAATGTAGAGTAAAAAATAAAGAACTAATTGGTATCATTAATCTATATTAAAAAATTTTACTGTCAATGTCACCAACAGTTTAGTAATAAATATTTTGCTTTTGAAAAGTGTATCAGAGCCTTTTATGATGATATACAGTGGAACAAAAATAACAAATTATTAAATACTAATTTCTTGGAAAACATTTGCATTTAATTATATTATAATTAGAAAAATAGTATTGTGATTTACTTTTATGATTCTTAATATAAAAAGATGACTAAACAATTCTATATAATACCAAGCATCAATTTAATGAAATGTAATCCAATACTTTTTAAATACAAAGAAGATAGTTTTTATGATATTTTTTGAATATGTTTTTGGAAAATTAGAACGCAAAAAGTAAAATAAAAATATATTGCTATAAAAATCTTTGGAAGCCCTGAATTAAAAATTGGACAGTTTCTAAGGGAAGAAAAGAAATTTACTCCATTAAAGAAATTTACTTTTCTTAAGAAAATGCCTGATTGTGAAACAAACTGTGTAATGAAAATCTTTTGGCCTTATAATTTGGAATGATAAATTTACAAAGAATTCCCTTATTTAAATTACTATTACAATTATTTTACATATCAAAATGAGACATAAAAATTTTAATTCAATATAAAGGTGCTTCCCATCTTAATTAAACTGTTTAATTCTTTAAGTCTTTTCAATAGATTACTTTCCTTATATTACAAGAAAAATATTCTTAAGAAAATAATTTCATTTACAGCTCATTTTTAGATTCCTTATTAAGGGTTAATTTTATTTACTTATTTCAGAAAGACTCTCTGGTTTTTGACTTTTTTTAAGTTAACGGACATAAAAATACCTTGATAGGGTTACCAATGAAAAAAAGTTTTTATGAATTTGGTGTTACTAACTATATTGAAATTGTCAAAGTTTTAAAGCATAATTTTAAAATACAATAAGTTTGTTTTGCTTTCCCCCGAAACCACATTATTTTAGCAAAATTATAGAAGATTTTAATCGACTGGTTAGCTCAAATCTACTTTTGAACTAATAGAAAATAGCAACTTCATCATAGAAATATTTTTCAAAAAAATCACTATTTTTTTAAAGTTACTTTGTGACGCAGACTTTGAAAGAAGTTGAGTTATGATATAAAATATTTTTAAGATTTCCTTAATGCTAAAATGTTTTAAAAAATTAAATGAAAAATTAGAACTTTTATTTCTAATTAATTAATACTAAATTTTACATTTTGTCAAAAGATACATATGAAAGTAATATAAGACATTTATACTCTTCATTTGAAAAGGTGAAAAAGGAATTTATTAGAAAAATATTAGCAGAAAGTTTCAATTCAGAATTTGAAAAAAGGTTTTTGGATTGATAGTTAACTTTTTATAGTATTTCTGTGCATTATCATATGTGTTTTCGTTTCTATTCTTTGACAAGAAACATATTTTTCTGAATTTTTTGTTTTATCAATAATGAATGATATATTTATTATAATCACGTGACTTCGAATACTAATATTACAAGAAAAATTGTCCACACATAAATATTTACCCTGTTAGTTTATTCGAGGACTTTCTGCAATATTGTCTTAGGTAATATGCATGCAAATAGCTTTAGTGGAGGAAATTAAATAAAAACAATGAAATATTTACTGTCATCTTCATTGGAAAATTTACAATAGCAACATTTAAAGGAATATTTAGAATAATTCTCAGGCATTCCATTTTGCAAATTCAAATTTATGAAGTATGTCTTAATATGCGATTCAAAAAATTTTTAACGAGTTCATTTACTTTTTTCAAAACATGTGTTGAATTTTTATTGTACATTCAGTAAATATGTACGAACCGACATTTTTCTCTCAACGTTTTTACTGTGCAAAATTGGAAATATTCATTGAGTTTACTAATAATTTTCTTAGTCAAATTCAAGTGTAATATTACTTATCAGCAATCTCTCTCTTTCTCTCCTGAAAATAAGCTTCATTATTTTATTAACCACCGAGTACACTACCACAGTCGTTATAAAATAATGCTTAGTAGTTAATAGTATGCATTAAGGACTTAATTGGAATATTTTATAAAATTATTAATGAGTGTCACCAGGTTAGTGTTTATGAAGGAAAACGTTTTGCATACCTCTTTCAATGAAACTTACGTAAGAGTAGGTTTGGAAGTTTTGAGGAAAAAGAAATATAAAATTTACCAGCATTCCTCGGTAAGAATATAACTCTTGAACGAAACAACACATTTTACCAATAGGTTGTACTAATAATATTATTCTCTATTTAATATAATAATATTATTAGAGTATAATAATATTATTTAGCTGTTGGATTGAAAAAAAAAACCATTTACAACTATGCAACTAAATTAGAAGGAATGCTACTTGGTTCTTTAATTTCAGCAAAGAAAGTGACCCATAGTTTTCTTTTTCTTAATTTTTAACTACTGAAATACTTTGACTCAAAATATTTACATTTTTTAACTGATTTTTCATTTTTTTTTTTTATTTTTCCTATATATCCTATGTTGTTGAAATCCGTTTTATGAGGAAAATAATCATTTTAAAGGTGGCAGCTTGCACCATTAATATCGTCATTCCACGCTGGAGCATAGAGTACCCATATATGTTGGTTAATCAAAGATACCAGTGCGGGACCAAACACACACCATTCGTCTGTGTTTTCGTTTATGCACATTTAAAACAAACTACGTGATTGAAATCACCACCGATTATGGAATGCTCGCTGTGATTCCATTCCTGCTTGCAAAATGCATGGAAGCTGCTAAACAAATTAAGGAAGTGCATGGAGAAAACACTATGAAGGATGGAATTGTAAGGAAAAGGATGAAATAACCAAACATTGAAATGTAGGTATTCAGCACCATTAAAAAAAAGTGAAGCTCAAAGAAACAGTTTCAGAAAGCAAAATTATACAATGCTGGAAGGGGATAATGCTTCTGAATTCTTTGCCTAGGGATGATACAGTACATACCGAAACATAGTGGGACACCTTGAATTAACTGCGTCATAAAATTCTAAACAAAAGCCGGCACATACTCTGTAACGAGATTATTTCGCTACACGACAATGACTGTCCCCCAACCTCAGATCTCATCGCGTTGTATGCCTGGAAATGGCATGATTCCCCTGATACAACCTTGAATTGGTACCCAGTGACTACCACATCTTTCGCTATTCGAAAAGGAGCTTAAGCTGTCAGCACTATGAAGATGAAGATATCAAACAGCGTAGCTGCATTGATTAACCCAAAAGGAGACAGACATCAATGATTATGAAATACAGAAGCTGGTTGCACGGTATGATATTCGTCTTAATGAGGAAGGAAATTTTGATGGAAAATAGAATAACGTACAGGCTTTCTTATAAAAATATAATGTTAGTAAAAAAACTTACTTTTTTTAATATTAAAACAATGCCTACTTAAAAACATGCTAATAATTAAGGTGGTATTTAAAACAAGTGAATTAAATTTTCATCTCTCAATTTGATAACCAATAGCTAATATATAAATTACAACATTTTTTATTCAATTGTATATCATTTAAATATAAATGTAACTTTATTACTTTGTTCCTTAAAATAGAATATATATATATATATATATATATATAATATATATAATATATATATAAGTTATAATTAAATTTTCTTCACTGAGTGGAGTTAATTTATTAACTAAAATACATTAATCTGCTTAAAGAACAAGAAAATATTATTTTAATTTTTAAAATCCAACTTTGATATTGATATTTTTCCTTAACAAGAAAACGACTTCATTCTATAAGCGTTCTATGGTCTATTATTACATTTATCCATCAATGAATGCATCCAAGCAATATTTTATTACTCTGTTATAGTTTAATTATTCGCAATTCAAAGCCAAAATTCGATCCATAAATTATTTCAAAATTTCTCTTATTTACTCTTCTAACACAAGCAATATATTTATGGGATTATTTTAAATAAAGAATTTATAAAATAAAATTTAAATAATTGAAAATAATTTCTTTATATACAGCCTGCTTCAAATATCAAAAAGCAAATATTTTATGGTGCTAAATTATCAAGTAGTATATTTTCGGAAATTAAATAGTATTCTCCTTCTGAATGATAATAATAAATGTACTTCAAGGAGGCATTTGAAATTTTTCGGGGCAGAAGGAATTTCATTTTTCTTGTGATAAATATTCGTAATATATATTTTCCCCAAATATTATAAACTGTCAAGGCTTCGCTTCTCTTGTACAAATGCTTTATTCAGATTTAAAAACAGATTTCTCCGGCACTGTTCTGTTAAGGCTAATGTGTATGCAGCTTATCTAAATCTGTCATGTAGTTATCCTATTCCAACTTATTACCAATTTCTGCCTTAATTAATAACCTGTTCCCGTTAATCTTCATGATCCAGAAGTGATGCTTTGAGAGCTCTCCAGTCATTGCATTCAATCCGTATGACATCGGAGCTTTAATAGGATAGAAATTTATTGTTCCCATGAACATTATTAATGATAAGTAATCATAATGTCATTGCATATAACATAAGTTACCTCATTTTAAGTGTGAAGGAAATTTCAGAATGTCTTATGAATAAGGAATTATTGAATACTTTCAAACTCCGATGAAGTCATGCTCTGAATATTATTCAGTTTTCCCAGAACCGATATTACACATTTTACGAGGAAATTCATCTTAATAAATTATTGTTTATAAATGATAAAGTGTAAATTTTAAAAAAGAAACTGTTTCATAAGGTACCACTAAAATGCTTTATAAACCACTGACTTTGTTTTATAACGTTTTTATAACTGAACCCATAAAATGGTTTATAAATTTTGTTTCTCTTTAATTTTAACCTTCTAAAATAAGAGGCACTTCCCTGATTTCTAGGATGCTTTATTTATGACAATTTAATAATACTTTATCTCTATCTCTGAAAGATAATTTTTTTCTTGAATTTTTCTGCATATTGTTCAAAATCAAAATTTGTGGTGCGTAGTACGCACTCATTTGTCTTATTGGGTTGAAACTCTTTGTAGTGCTGTGTTGAAATGAGTATTTCCATTGAGAATCTCGCTTGCTGCGTATTGAGGAGCGTAATGTGGTTTCTGTTGTAAGGTAAAGCGCTATTTCAGATTCTTAACGAAATAAAAATAGCTTACTAGGATGGCGTCATGAACCGTACTAATGTGTACGCAAGTAGTGTCAGGAATGTGAAACTTGCAAAAAAAAAAAAAAAAAACAAAACCATTGTCTCTGCCAAAAAAAAAAAAAAAATATTAGTCTATTTCCTTTGAAATCATGAAGCTCCAGAGTTATGAAATTTTTGTTGAGTAGTACTGAAAACCCATGAAAAATTCTAGAGGGCAACACAGAACAAAAAAAGAATGTGAATGAAGAAAGTGTATTTGTTGAATGATGATACATGTCTACATGAAGCAAACTCACAGCTCTGATCTTTCATATTCAAACATTACTCATATTACCTCTCTGAACTCACTTATGGAAGTAATAAAAAGGTTTTCAGACTTCCGATGAGACCCAGAGTGCAATAAAACAAAAGAGGGTGGAAGGTATTTTAGTCAATTGTATAAGAAATTTCATTCTTCGACTTCCGAACTGTACTGAGAAAGCAACTTACTGCATCGAAAAGTAGTATTTATATTGCGTGTACGAATTTGTAATTTTTTAAAAAAAATTTATATTTATATATATTTTGATTATTAAGAAATATATTACTCTCACTTTCGAACAAATATCATATATAAAAGCCATTTATTTCAGAAATTTAACATTTTGAGATGTTTTTTTTAAATAATCAAATATATTAATTAGGAATGTTATTTACTAAATGTTTTATATATAAAACTAAAAGCATTAATTCTTATATCAGAGCAGTACTGGAAAACAAAATGACAAAACATTTTTAAAAGCATTAATTTAATTATTATAACATTATATAACTGTTTTGTAATAGAAGATATTATCAAGAGTTAAATATAGCTTGCTCAAAAAACTAAATTTAATAGCTCTCTTTTACCATTTAAGTGTAGGATTATTTGATTCAATTGTTAATACTGTTAATAAACAAAACTCTTTAATAAGCATTATAATACAGATATTACATTTATAAAAATATTAATATGCATTATGTTTATTTGATTAGTAATTATATGATACTAAAAAATTCAATTTATATGTAAATAGCAGTAAAGACGCAAATTAAGCAATTTTAGTTGCAACTTTTCAATGCGTATAAAATTAATTGTTACGGTAACTGTAAAAGCTTTTGATAAGAAATTCCAGTTGTTATATTTAACTCTTAATGATAATATTTATGTTACTTAGAATAAGTAACTGAGTAATTATTTCAGTTTTTAACTATGGTTTTAAAATGATACAATTCTACTTTGATAAATGAAAAGACATGTCTTTAATTACAAACGTAAAAAGATGTTAATGAGCAACTCTTCAATTGTATTTTCTGCTTAAGAAATAAAAGTATGTTTTTATCCTATGAAATACTACTACTTGAAAGTGCCTATCAAATTTATATTTGCTTAATAATTTACTCTAAATCAATGTAGAATTAATTTGAGACAGAAATAACATATATTATCTATGGAGACAGAACATTGTATTGAGATTCAGAAAGAAACAAAAGGCTAATTTCGAAGAAATCTCACGTTTGGTGGCCTTTATCACATATCTTAGAACAATCTGAAGATCCAAATCACGTACTTTTTCAATCGTTATAAGATAGGCGCTGAAAAAACATCACGTACTTGTTCAGTTATAAACAGAACCACTGGATTTGCCCTCTTGTTTTCAAATTTTGAAAGAAAAATTCTCAAAGTGTTTATATCCTAATAAGCGCATTGTATGCAAATTAATTACACTAAATAGTGTTTAACGCTGATAAAATTTCTATTTGAAACAGTAAAAAAAATCAATTATTTAATATATATCTGTAATAAAAAATTGTGGTTTCTAAATTGTATAATTTAATTCAACAATTTATTCATAAGAAAAGTCATATTTCTTGGAAAAGTCAGAAAATAAAATAAAAAAATTATTATTATTATTAATAAACCATTAAAGCATTAAAATTGTGAATGAGCTATACTTTCTTTTCAGACGTCAAAGCTAATAACAAATTTATTAACTGTTTGATTATGTGCTTAAATAAAGTTTAAAAATATTATATTACGAGATTATATTGAAGAAGAACAGGAATGACTACATTCCTGAGTGGAATTTGGCCAGAAGGGCAAATACTATTAAAGTCAGTCTTCGCAATCCAGTTTCTGGGAGAAAAACAAATATTTTTAAGGCTTGTATCTGATGGGCGCTCGGTATAGATTTGAACATGGCTACGCATCTACAGAAGATACACAAAGATCAGACGTCCAGTGGAAGTGTCTACTTCCGGAATGATTGACAAAATCCATGATAAGGATTTGATTGATCGATGAATCAAATTGCGCGAAATAGTTGAGTCTACCGGTACATCGCTGGTACAGTGTTTCCAATTTTGAATGGAAATATTGTGTTTAAAAAAAATATATCGGCAACCTGCGTGCCTCTTTTGTGTTCAGTTGAAATTAAACGCAATAGTGTGCCTGACTCTTCAGATATTTTGGAGCTTTTTTGTCACATAACTGATAAATTTCTGCTTCGTTACATGACTGTGGACAAAACTTGGTTGCACTGCTAAAATCCAGAGACAGAAGAACAGAGGAATTTTGAACGCGAACTGTTTCCGAAGAGAACACAGACGATGAAACTGGGCGACAAGATGATAGCCCTTTGGTTTTTGTGATCTATGCGGAATTATCTACACCAAATACTTGGAAAAAGAATATGCAATAACTGGAGAGTATTATGCGTCATTAATGCACAGGTTGAGTGAAGAAATAAGGAAAATAAAACGTTCTCATTAGAAAAAGAAAATTATTTTCTTCAATCCAGAAAATGTATGGGTACACACTTCGGCAATTTCGATGCCCAAAATCATGAAATAAATGTTTGAATTATTACAACACCCACCATAATCCCCATATTTAGCCCCCAGTGACTTATAATAATTTCCAAACTTTAAAAAAAGTGGCTCGGCGTACAAATATTCACAGCAATTGGAGAGATCCTCATCCAAACATGTTCCTATTTTTATGACCTTCTAAAATCTTACTTTTTAAATGGCTCATAAAAATTGAAGAAACACTTAGAATAGTGAATTGAGATAATGTTGAATACTAAAATAAAAACGTACCAACTAATTTGATTTTCTATCTTTTCCTAAAGACTTATTACACGACCCACATAATATTAGCTTAGCATAATCATATGAGAAAGATAATATGCAAATTTACTATAGTTTTCGCTCAGAAGAATTTCAGTGTTTAATTTGTAGTATTTTGCAGAAAATTTCAAAATACGAGTACTAAACCCTTTTTTCTGCTAAAGAAAAACAAATACTCTTCTCTATTGCTATCCGTAACAACTGATATGTCTTATTATTAAATAACTAATAGTACGTAAATGAAACTTAGCAAACTTTCCACAATTTTGTATTCATTTATGGAAATAATAGCCGTTAGACAATATTGATTTTGAAATGTTTTAAAAAACTGTACGCCCTCTTTTAAGACGTACTTTGATTTTAAACTCAATAAAATAAGCTTTGCGCTTTAAAACGTTAAATCATTTTATTAATTCCACTGAACAAATACAATCTTAAACAAAAAATATTTTAAGACATCCAACACTCATATTATGAAGAATGAGGAAGGAATAAAAAAAGAAAGCTTATTCGCTTTAAATCATCTGAATAAAAACTAAACATAGAAATTAATTAAGGCTAATAATATTCTAAGAGAGTAAAACATACCAAACATTTCATCCTGTACCACAAATTATTATATCTTACACATAAAAAAGGACGATGAGAAAATTTAAAATATGAAGGGAAGTTAATGTTATGACTGAAAAAAATCGAGTAAAGCACAGAAGGAAAATCGTTGTTTCAAAAACCCTGAAACGAATAACTACATTACACTACATCGTTTAATCCAGAGGAAAAAATTGTTTAAAAGTACTTCAAGAAGCCCAAATATAGAGGTATGCACTTGCTGACTAATGTTACTTTAAGCAAAATATAAAAATTCTTAAAAATTGTAACAGTAAATTAAACTTTTATAGTTTCTTCAGGGGAAACTTAGTTGAAGTATCATAATTGTTGACAATAACTCTAAGTAACTATAAAAAACAAAATGTTATGATTTTTAAGGGCTGGGTTATTGTTGTGCATAGTACACGTATGTTTTAATGAATGTTAATCCAACAGCAAAATTTAATTAGCATATAATAATAACATATTATTATAATTGTAGAAATAATTAATAATTTAAAATTAAGCATTCTATGTATTATAATCTAAAACATACAAATATTTGAATAACAAAAGTACTTTTACTCAGAAAATGATTTAAAAGAATAACATACAAAATAATTTAAAAAATTATTTATTGATGTAACATTGGTCTAAACATTGAATTATAGAATAATTTCTTATGAAAAACATTTGTTTTCGTTCGTTGTTCACTGTCCTCAAATTTAATTCAAGCATTTTGTTTGATATTTTCAATTTTAAACATAATTTTTAGCATCATTCCTGTCTTTTGATTTCGCCTATTAGCCATATTCGTAACATTTCTGTAATTATTATAAAGAACCTACTTTACAATATCTCGATTTCTGCCATGCATTAAAGCTCGCATTTATGAGGAAATCAAATTTAAAATCTTTATACTTAAAAATTATTAATAAGTGTTTCATGTCCACACACACACACACATATATATACAGATTAATATTTACTTTCACAAAGAAACAACATAAATGAAAAATAATCGTTTGACAAAATTATAAAATAGCTTCGTTTTCATTTAATGATATCGCTAAATATACTCCTGTTTATGAAAATTGCAAGATCATGAAGGAATCAAGCCGGTAAGTTGAAATTTACGCTCGATGCAAATAAGAACGTTCGATTCTAAAGATCATAATTTAGAGCAATCTTACTAACATGCACATAATAGCGTCCACTAAATAATTGATTTTGCCATTAAAATAGGAAGTAGTAACTGTACTTATGGAAATGCCAACGATAATCTGTCTATGATAAACTCAACAGTATAATCGTAAGTACACGATGACACAGGAGGCCACATGAGTAATTAACGGAATTGGCACGGGAATCAATGATTGTCATTCTTGAAGAAGATTTTTCTTATGTTGCATTAACAGATTATATAGGGTACAATGTAGGTTTTCATACTGCAATGAGCTTACTAGAACCACATGAGAAAAAATTCTGGAAATACACGGCGAAATATTATATCAGTACATGGTAACAGATTCTCCATCATTTTAGATGTGATGGACTTTACCTTTGACTCAACAGATGGGCATACCATTAGAGTGTTGCTGAAGATTTATTGTTTCAGACTGTAATAATTCTTCAATTTCTCTGACATCGCGGATTTCGTAGAAGTGTTTCTTTGAACAGGATTCCTCTTACAAAAATGTAATAGTACTTGCAAATTCAATAGGCACTTAGAAATGGATACTGTAGTTCCAGTTTATAACAGATAGTAATTCCAGATGAATTCCTATTTAATTTGGTATAAAGTGCAATAAAATTTTTAATGTGGTCTTTTAGCATTTAGTAAAGCTTGTGTAGGGAAAAGTGCTTGTTTAGAGATGTTTCTTATCATTCCTTAAATTTTAGCTTATAAATTTCAAAACATTCATGTAGTATATTATTTGTAGCTGAATGATAGGCTCTTTAAACATGTGAAAAGCTGCTACTCTGACGTTAGGATTATTTGAAATTTACATAACTGTTAAACTTATATATTTTCCTACTATTGTATAAAATTAAATTTAAAATTAGATAGAGTTTATGATCTCACTGTTTCCACCAATCGGAAAACAAGTGATCTCCTGATTTAAATGAATGGGATCTGCAATGAAGATCAAATCTGCGTTTATTCGCCAAATGCGTTTCGAACACAGAATTGGCGGTTTCGGCCCATTCCAACGTTAGAAGGTCAAGTTGATCCTCTCATGGCAGGTTGTTTAGGAAATTTCCAATAATAATTTCACTGGAAGTCTTGGTTTATATCCATGAAGCAAATAAAATGAGAATTTTTGCGTGGAGTTCTGCTATGTTGCGTTAATTTCCAGTAAATCATTAGGTAGTAATAAGTCCCATATCTCTGGATTCTTGCCAATCAATTTATTCAAAGTCGACCCAATTATTCTATTGGAACGTTCAATGGTCCTATTAGCTTGTGGCGAATAGGTAGGAGTCATTGATTGCTTGATCCATATCTTTGCAAAAACTGTTAAGTATGGAGCGCAGTAAATGCACATAGTCTTCTTATCTGATAAATACATACTCAGCGGAGCATATCCAAGTATGATATTGTGATAAAGAGCATCAGTCACTGTATATGAGGCGAGATATGTGGATGACAATGCAAACACGTAAAGTGTGGCATTGTCAATCATATTGGTGTTCCCAGCTTTGGTTTGTGGCAAACATATGATGTAATCAGCGAACACAATTTCCCATGATGTGGTTGGAATATGCAAATGATTAGAAAAGCAGCGTGTTTGAGCATTACGTATAGCCAGTAGATGGCATTTAACGTCGTTCTCCGAGGAGTATAAAACAGGTAACCAAAGCTTGTTTGAGTGTGCTGAATCGTGTACAAAGGAAGAACTGAGGTAGACATGCCATTACGCCATTTTCAAAGACAATATGAGCAGCTGTCGCAGTTTGAGAGGGGGAGAATCATCAGCATGATGGTAGCTGGTTGGTCAGCTAGGCGAGTAGCTTGTAAATTAGACCGCTCTGATTGTGTTGTGAGGAGGTGTTGGGACCAGTGGATCTGAGAGATATCATTTACACGAATACCAGGCTCAGGAGCAGGTAGCACCTTCACTAGGGGCCCCTGTGTCTTCTCGAACCATACGAAGGCACATGGCTTAAGGACATTTGGAATAGCGGCCCCCATTACGTGTGCTGCCCTTGCTGCCCACTCATCGACGCCTCCGTTTGGAGTGGTGTCGCGCACGAGGAAACTGGACTGCAGCGGAATGGATCCAGGTCGTCTTTAGCGACGAATTCAGTTTCAATCTCAGCAGTGATGACAATCGTGTTCGTGTGTGGAGACCGTTATTGAACGCCTCGATCCTGCCTTTGCTTTACAGTGACACACCACTCCCAAAACTGGGGTGATGTTATGGGTTGTTATTGCCTACAATACACGGTCACCCCTGGTATTGATCCGTGGAACCATGACAACCCAGCGGTATGTCCATGACATCCTGAAACCACATGTATTGCCACTTATGCAACGGCTCCCAGGATCCATTTTTCAACGTCGTTCTCCGTTAACGTAGTGGAATAACCTAGCCTATCATCGCCCTCAGTCAAATACAAGATTAATTACTCCACTATTTTGCTTCTCTTTTACAGTTGAAATTTTCAGTTTCCGATTAATAAGTTGTTTTGTTTTTGATAATTTTGGTAGAAATTGGTTTAATTTTTGTTTAGTTCACTTCCTTTTGGAAATTTCTACATATTATAATGTTTTTCGTTTATATTTAAATTAGCATTTATATTTTTGTTCATTTTCATTTGTATACAATGTTTATTTCTATATTTATATGGAATGATGTACTTGTTTGATGATATGTATATTTCTTACGCATTGGTACAATGTTGATATCTTCTATTTTTTGTTACTCCTAACTTGTACACGATTAATGTATTGGTGTTTACTTAGAATAAAATATCAATTGATGTACCGTATATCTCTACGTATAACGAAAACTTGTAACTTCAAACAGCTTGTGTTAAACTTTTCGGTATATGCTATGTATAACGTTCACTCCTTACTTCAGGATGAAACCTAAAATGTACATATGTAATTCTTGTATATTATGAAGTCATTTATTTGAACTACTTTCTTAGTCATTCGAGCGATAATATATTGTGTGAATTGACAAGCCATAAGGGAAACAACATGTGTTTCAAGAGAAAAGCTTTAGAGTGCAAATAATTTTGCAAATAGAGGGGGCTACATTCAATGCAGATCAGCATAAGAATGTTACTATACATTTTCCATAAAAGGAGGGCACAGTTTTGGGTGAAAACAAGCATTTTAGCCCCAAATAAGCTCGCGAAATAAGAAGTCTAATATTTCCTCTTTCTCCACTCATTTGAAGCAGTGATTTTATAATAAATATCGAAGGCTTTAGTAAATCTTATTAGCTTCAGTAGAAATACAACTCATTTAGTAATCCTTTTCGTAGGAAATATATGTCCTTGTAAACAAAATAGACGCAACGATGGTTTCAAAAATTATTCAATTTCAGAAAGAAAATAGAAGTTGTGCTGCAGCATAGGTGTTTATTGTTGATGATACTCCATACGTAAAAAGAAGGAAAAAAAAAAACACAAAAATGAATAGACTGAACATAATTATTAAAATGTGAAAGGAACAAGCACAGTTTACATAAGAACCACAAGTGACAAAGAATCTGACTTTACCCCAGCAGTGCGGACTATACAAAATTAACAGCCTTGGTTATTTTTAAAGAAAATTCAATGCCTATATACAAGTTATCGAATAATGTTTTTATTAATTTTTTTCCAGGGAGAACAAAGGAATGAATTCCATTTAAAATTGTAGATAAGATATATTTAGGAAAAACTTTATGGCACCTTAAAGAATCCAGAAAGTCTTTTAGTTTGAGATATCTAACTGAAAACACGAGGAAATTGATGAAATAGTGTACCACAGAGAAGACAATTATTCCAGGCAGGTGGACATCACTAGTTCAGGATTTAAATTTGTGTATCCATCATCCACTTAAAAGATATTTAAACCGACTGTTGAATAGCCTTATGTTAGAAGTTGAGAAAAAAACATATACAAATGAATGCCAAATGCATCATGCCAGTCTAAAATGGTGTGAGTGAATTATAAAAGCATGTTATGAAATTAAATCTGACGGAATTAATAAGTCCTTAAAAAATGTAGTATATCTAATAATCTAGATGGATAGAAAGATATTTGTTTATACATTTATCAGTAATGGTGAAGGTAAAACAGAATTCAAAGAAATTCCTAACAAAGATATCAAGGAAATTTTCAGCAGCTATTGCTAAGACAAACAACATTTGTTGCAGTTTATTTTTTTGTAAATTAGAAGTGCAAAAAAATTCCTCCATAAAGTATAACAACTTAAAAAATAGAAAAACAGAAAATTAGCAAAATTAAAGGAGTTAATTTTTTTTTAGCTAAAAAAATTACAAATGCATTTTTGTATTAGAAAATGGAGTTTACTGATTATGAATTATATAATAATAATTGAAATAGAATAAATGCATTAATTTTCAAGTTACTAAAATTTCCTCTACCGGAATAGTAACTTACATACAGGTTATATTGTAGAAGAATAATTCGTAATTATTTGCAACGTTATTATCTTTACTTCACTGAAAATTGAAATTTCTAACAAAAAAAAAGTATCTTCACATTTTGTATACATTTTGATTACATTTTCAACTCTTTACAATCATATATGAATCATATAATTACTGAATTAATGTGGTAAATATTTAAAATATATAATTATATTAATTTACAAATCCATACCTTAACAATAATCTGAAAAAGAAATTTAGTTAGGTGTCTAACTGAGAAGAGATATTTTATATTTCTATCACAATTTACACCCACATACACAATTTTTTGATAATTTTCAAAAATATTTAAAACAATTAATTACAATATTTTTTTGAAAATTTAAAAGCAGCAAATTTCAAGTCTCTTTATTTCTATTTAAATCAAAACTAAAAGCTACTTGTGAACACATGAAGTGACAGTTATTTACTTTTCTTATAAAATATATACAATTTTTACTACACAGGATATGAAGCTCGACATGGTTTACTTAAAAAATATTTCTAACAGTACGGGTAATGTTAATATGTTTAGAAAAATGTTTTTTTATGAAATTTAATTTATTTTTTTTACAAATATTCATAACTTTACATATGTTTATTGGCATTGATTTATTACTCTTTGTGCTGTAATGAAGTGTGTGAAGTATTAAATTTCTTTTGATTGTGTCTTTCTGATATGATTGCATATTATACATTAATTATTTTTATTTTCAACACTGTTATTTTTATATGTTTAATATTTTTTTTTCTTTTGTTCATTTGGGATATATATTTTGTTCTTTTTCTTATTTTAGGGCTAACTCTATGGATTTAAATGTAGAGAAAATACAAAAGAGGATGTCTTGCATACAGTATAACTAGGTTAATCCATGCTATTCAGGGGAAGCCGGAATTTGTACTTTTATCTTCTTGATATTCAATTTTCTATTTTCATGCCTCACTCCTATTTTTCTTATTCACAAGATTTTGTGCTTTCATTAGCATCATTGACAAGTGTACAAAATTCCTTCTTTTTAAACCTGTAAATATTGTAGGGTTTCAATATATTTTAAAATTTGAAAATGAGAATGAAAAATTAAATAAATTTTTTTTTGTTAAATAGGTATTCAAATCAATTTTTTTTAAGATAAATTTACAACTTTCTATCTTTATGAAAAAAATATTGTAATAGATAAAAGATTCCAAGACAAAAGGCTCTCAGTTTCCTTATATCAAAAAGTGTGTATTTAATAAGAGGAAATTCAAAATATTTTATTTTTTTCAATACAAAATGTGTGAGTAATTTATCAAAATTCAAGATCATATTCAATATTTCTAATAAATTAAACAAAAACATATTTTATAAGACATACAAAAGAGAAATTCTGAGATTTTTAAAGATATTTAAATATTATTTTAATAATTACATATTTAATAATCTAATTTAAATAGATTGATAATTGCTCGTTTCTTTTTAAGCTGAGTATAATCAGTAATTCAGACTTCCTTATTTAATTTCTTGAAATTGCCGTAATTTCCTACCAGTTAATTATGATGATTTAATTAGAGTAATTTATTTCTTATACATATGTTTACTTGTATCTAATAATCAATAATATCTCGGATATTTCTCTCTGAAACTAATTGCTTAGCACTTAACTGTAATTATCACAAAAGCGAATAACATAAACGATAGTATCGATTAATTAATTGAGGAATTAAATTCAAAATTAAGATATATTTCCGAGAAAAACTAAAAAGAAAAAATTACTAAGAAGCGAAAAATAAGAATGTCAATATGTCAGATGGGATGATATATCTTTCAACATTTCGGATCAGACTAATTTCCTATATTCCTCATTTGATTGCTTCTCTGACATTTATTTGACGTATTCTTGTGTAACTGGAGGGAAGAGAGTGTTCAGATGCCTGTCATAATATTCAGCATTTAGCTAAAGGCAAATATATATCCTCAGAACGTAATGCAATGTTTGAATAAATTATTTTTATTGCTGTGTTTTTGTTAATAGCATTCACAAATGAAACAAAAAGAATAAAAATTATAAAACATGTTTGAAAGAGTTGAAAATTTGATGTTGATTTCCCAAAAAATGGAATTTTTGATGATTCTTGGGTGATAAAGTGAATTTTTTTACATTATATTCTGATTTTTTGGAAAGTAAACGTTCCGCAGAACAAAGAGTAAGATTCGCAGCTGGAGGTGAGCAATGTAAGTCACGAGTTCAATTTTTATTCAACCAAAAATCGGTATCTAGAATAGTGAGGTTATTGTACGCTAAATGGAACTCAGTCTTAATTACTTGTTGTAGTATGGAAGGGAAAAAAATTATTCATTCAAATAACATCCATATGCATCGAACCGATGTTCGAAATAGTGAGACCCATCATCAATACCAAGCTGTGTAGCTCCAGAATGACGTTAATTTAAACGAAATTACTGCCTCATTTAGAAAAATAGAGGAATTTGTAAGCTTTTTCTATTTAATAATTAAATATCTTAAGTTACGAGTGATTGTAAATATTAATCTTTGTAAGCTGGCCCTGTTATTTTACATATTTTTGGTTATGGGATAATGTTTAACTGGTAAAATAAATCATTTTCGTTTAATTTTCTAGTCAAGAAATAACGAAGGATGTCCGGAAAGTCAAAATAATTAATTTCTTAAAAATCGTAAAGGTAATATAATTTTTTAAAAAAAGACGAATTCATATACTTATAACTATGAAGTTCTATTTTCAACTTAGTCATCTTCCCTCATAATGTAATTTTTTAACTGAGAAAGGAGCTTTCTAATACGTTTAATAAAAAGTATTCTGCTGTTAATCCGGCCCAATGTTACGTTTTTAAAAGACAGTGGCTATGATATTTGGGATAAAAACAACGTTTTTGAGGGTTTTTTTACCCGTCTAAGTTTAACATTCACGACAAATTTTGAGCCCGTAGATACGATTCATGACCTCTTACGAGTAAATAGTATCTTGTTTCATTAAAAAATATAGAATTCAAAATGTCCTTTTGATAGAAGAAATCCAGTTAATGTTCTTCAAATTGCAGTTAGTGGGATTTGGAATCAAGATACCTAATTCAGCATGACACTACAACAACAATTTTCAACCGACAGAGACAAACAAGTTCTCATTCTATTCCCAAAATTTGATCTGAACACAGAGTAGCTGACTTTGTTGAAAAAAACACTCTTTGAGTGTTATAGTCTCGTTACTCTTACTTTTAGAACTCTTTTCGTACATTTTATTCACATGATTGTTTTTCAGCTCATTCCTGATCAGAAAACAATTTTAAGAAGCCCTTAAGTTTTGAAATTAATATATAAAAAGTAAAATAAATAACCTTTAGTAAACGGTACTTTTTATATTGAACTCATTTTAAGTATCGAATAAATGGAAACCGTAAGTGGAAGGAACTTTTATAGCAATGATTATAAAGTTGTAAGTTAATTAGACGATTATCATTTCGAGGACACAATCAAAAGGAATTTAATAAATAATACTATTAACAAACTATTTTTATAAAAAGTGTTAAGACTACAATCTAATGGAAGTTCATTTTTACTGACTCTCATCGCTTATTCTTCTCTTTTTGAAAATAACCGTATATAAAATGTTCTAAAAGAATGATCAAATAATCTCTACTTGAAAAAGTCAATGTAAATAATATATATTTACATTATTAAACTATATGTTAACTAACAATGCTATGATTGATTGTTTGATTTCATTGACGTGGCATTAGAAGCAAAATGAGGGCTATTGGCGATGGAACTGAAAATTTTGAACTTCAGCACCCATGACATCTAGGCTACCACTACCAAAAGAATTCTATGAATATTATGGTATAAGCAAAAAGTGCAAGGAAACATTTAGATATATAAAATATAAAATTCCTATAAAACACTGTTAGCTTATCAACATACGAGTACATTTAGAAGTTTTCATGATATATATGTATTGTTAAACAAACAAGCTTATAATTCTTTAGTTTATTGGTTGTAATATTCTTTTCAGCAGCTTTGAACCATTTTATTTACCTTGACACTTTTATATACCTTTATTTTTACTTTCATTGTTGTAACTTTGTGAATTTCTTGTTTCATAGCAATGATTAAGATATTCATCTCTGAATTAAATATTTTTAAAATGTGCTTTTCTAAAAAAATGTTTAAATTAATATATGGATATGGTTCTTATCTATTTAATGTTTTAAAAGACTTAAAACATTCTTACTGATGTGAGTACCAAATGTCTTGGATTCAATAATAACACTGTTCCAAATTTTGATATTTACTAAATAACCAAGATGTCTTAATCCCATTTCAAAATATTTTATGAAAGAATTGAAAGAAGTGTTGCTACTTATATCTACATATTATGATCAACATCATATCAAATATGAATGAAAATAATAACCAAATTCTTTAACTATTATAACTGTGTTAAGGGGGTTAAATGTGAAATTTTCTAATAGTTATTTAAACATATGAAAGAAATTGCTATTTTCCTTAAATGTTATGATGGTGGAACTTTAATGTTTTTCAAAATTATGTAAGGATAATAATTATATTATTTTCAATTAAAACAGAAAATTATTATATTCTGGACTCTATCAAAAGAATTTTAATAAGAATTTCTTGAATTTTTTTTTTATTTATATTATAAATACAATATTTTGTTAATTGTAATGGATATTGCTATTTATTATTTTTAGAAATTGAGATACTATTTTATCTATTTTCTATGTTTTATTTTGATCATAAGATTAATACAAATCTTAATGCTTATCAAGAAAAACAAATTTTTATTTTTAACAATTGGAAAAAAAAATTATATAAATTTCTAAATAATGTCACATGCATTAAATTGTAATAATTTCTATAAAGATTTGAAGAAGAAAAAATTATTAATTATTAATTTGGTTATTATTTTTGCTTACTGAATTTCAATAGACAAAACATTTTATTGTAAAGTTTATTTATTAAAATTATAATTATTATACATATTTTTCAAAATATTAGTTAGAGAAAAACAGTAAAACATCTTTTCATGGAAGTTAAATTCTTGATCAATTAGTAGCTACTGTAAAAAATTATATTTTCATTATAATAAAGTAACATGTTTTTCAATAATGTGATACAAATTCCCATATGCACAAAAAAGTTATTAATTAGAAATACGGTTCTTCAAATATCTCATACTAGATCGAAATATTTAGTTTAATCTAAATTACTAAGCATTGTAAATGAAATAAGGCATGTATGGTAAGAAGAAAATAACGTTGGTCCCAAATTAAAATCTCATGCGTATCAAAATCATTTTGTGCAGTATTTTTTTTTTGTTTATATTTGTAGCAATACCTTAATATTAAATGTAGAATATCATTTCAGAATTCTAATTTATGTCTTTCAACGTTACATTTTAAACAAAAAAAATTTGAAACACTATTGCTATAGTTCTAATTATTTTCAAATCCTACAAACTATATTTCTTTCTTCTCAGAGCGTATTGAATAATTAAAATAAAAGCAAACCGTCTTATGAATCAATGAATTTAATCTTTGAAAGCCAAACATTTCAAGTAAAATATATAAATATTTATGAAATAATTTTTTCATGTTTGGCAGATTTGAAATGTGTAATATACAACGATTAATCATATGGAAATACTTAAACATATATTCAGGGGAAAGTTAATTTCTATTCAATAAGTATAATTTTTTGAGCAGGCAACTGACTCCTTCTAACTAATATAAATTCTAAATTTTAAACATTGTATGAAATTTGTTGATGTATTATATTTTGATAAATTTGATTTAAAATCATAACCGTCATTTTTGTAAAACATGTTTCTTCACATAATTGATTCATAAGAGTTTGCTCTTCATTTTCACAATGTTAAATTGTAAGGATTTAATTGCTCTAATTAAAATTAAATGTATATATATATATATATATTCATAACAAATTATAAATAAATTTTTTTCAATACTTCAGAGGGTTCCGTTTGTTTCTGATGGGCAAAGAATTTATGTATTTTTATTGGTTTGGCTAGATTTCATAAAATTGCTTGCGTGAAACTCCGGTACAAATTGTAATGTTTGAGAATTTTAATGACAGTAGATGTATAGGTTTGAAAGATCACCGAAGTTGTATTTGAAAATATTTAAAGGCTAAAGGTATTAATGCAAATGTAATCATGTGTATTTGACTTAAAGGGAAAAATTTGCATTGTAGGGTGGAGTATATTTGTGTGAGTGATTTTCAAAAATTTAAACTAAGATATTTAATTGCATTATTATTTTGTTGATTAATCACTTCATAAATGTAATATTTGAAAGAAATAATTGTAAAAAATATTTTGGGAGCAGTTTTGTTTACATTTATGCACTTGAATTATTGTACTGATAAGTATCTGAAAATGGTAAACAATAGATCAATATTTCTCTGGCTTTTTCTCAAATGAATTGCTAAAGAGTTCTTAAGAACTGAATATTTAAGGATGTTTTTCTTATAATAAATTTGCTGCAGAGACCGAAATATATTTGAATGTTGCTATGAGTAAACAATATTTCAAAATATTTATCTTCAAAGAAATCTATAAATGAAAATTACATCTTACTAAATTTGAACAGGCATACTTAATTATAATGTCAAAACACTTTAATTCATTCAGCTTTGTTTTCTCAATTTTAACTTTTTATTTTTAAGCAATTTCAGATCGAAACAATGTTAATTCAAGGAAGTTATGTAAAATTTATTTTTAGGAGTACAATTTTTTAAAATTACATTTGTTATAACAAAATTTCAAATATGTATTTTTTGTGATTGTACAAGTATTACTATAGAAATCTAATACAGTTTTTGTAGTATATCATACGTATGCTGTCATTAAATAAGATTAAGTTTTCATTTATATGATATCTATTTTGGTTCATGAATAAGTTTTGGAATTTTAATTTAAGAGTTGATAAATTAAAACTCAGGTACTACTTATTAAAATAATGAACAGTTTAATATAGTTAAAATTGTACATGTAAGTTAATTTTAAACAAGTATTAAACACTAAAATTGCACATGTAAAATATGCTGCTTAAAAATGTTTTGAGAGAAGGATATAGTAATGAAGAAATATTATTGATTTTTTAAAATTAACTCAAATTTTAACTATCTAAAATCTCTATAGAGTATTCCAATATATGCAAAAAAAAAAGGTTACATTTTTTTCCTCACATATTAAGATTTGTTTTGAATAGGTTCGTTGAATGTTTATGTAAATGAAGTATAATTATATTATTTATAATTATTTTCCCATTGTAAGACAACTATTGTCTGTTTTCAGAGAGATTTTTCTGTTGCACAGATGTTTAATTTTATAGAATTTTTTTAAATTTGATTTTGTATTAAATTTATTTTCAAATTAAATTATTGTTTTTATAAACTTATGGTTATGAATTTATATATATTTAATGTTATTCATTTTATGTACGTGTAAAAGTATCTGATTCAAGAATTAATCTTTTATAATCCTTGAAAGATTTAAAGAGTTATTTCTAAAATTATATAAGTAATTTATTTAAAACTGCGGACAAAAATAATCAGTGCTATTATTGTAAGGATTAAGCATATGAAAATATTAGTTAAATCAATTTCATATGTGTGCTGCGCAAAATTCTTATATATGAATGTAAACTTACAAGAAGCTTAAATTATATGGAAACATGTATAGAGAATTTAAATCAGATACGTAATTTAAATTACTTAATAAAGTAAAAATTGTTTCCTTGCAAAAATAGCACTGCTAATGTTTAAAAGGGTACATAGTGATCATCTGAAGTGTCTAGAATCCTTGTTCATAGTAATTAAGTTAAGTAATAGCTTAATGTGATTGGTTGATAAATTAAGTCTTAAGGATTGAGAAATCAGCCTCTACACGAAGCATAATAATCAACCCATTAAACAATAACAATGTATTTATTATCAGGTTTGTATGACGTTTCATTTAATATGAGAAAATGTTTGATAAGATACTATAATATCCAATGTAAAGCATAAGTGTTAAATTATAAATTAAAGTTGCAAAAATGAATACTTTGTTATAGGTGCTACCAATTAGAGTTTTTATTCTTATCAAAACTTCGATATGTTTACGACTATTTATTTATCCATATAGTATTTGAATATTTTATTTAAATAGTATGCGTGGTTATCTTATTATTAATTTGGAATAACAAGAAAAAACTATAAGCTACTTAACATATAAGACCTTATAGCATTTAAGCATTTAAGAAAATTATAAATTTTCTCTAACATTTAATTTAACACATTTAAATCTTTTCTAAGCCTGATAGATGCCAGAGATACAACATATTACATTAAATATAACATCTTTTTATATGCGTGATGTAGTTCTGGTTGGTATTTCTCATTCGTATGTTAATTTTCATTAGTTTTTGTTTGTTAAAAACATGTAATGTAATCATTTCTAAAGAACTGTTTTTGGATAGAGCATAAATGTATCTACCACATGAAACAGCTTGTGAGAAACATTAGAATCATCATTCGTAATTCTGTCATGTAGTATTTAACTCTTGTTAATAAAGAAAATTTACCTGATACAGTTAATGAATTACTGCAATATTTTTGTTGTCACATAGCAATAAATATATGGCAATATAAAACTTCATTATTCCTTAAATCAAACAGGAGTTTCAATAATTTTCTCAAATATTTTAATTATTAAAATAACATTTTTATCTATATGTGAAATTTAAAATTAAAAAAAACCTAAATATCCTAATGCATCGCAATACCTCCGTTATTTCTTTTCAAATATTTAAATGCAACATTGAACGAGAAAGGACAAATAAAAAAACTAATCTTAACGTAGCCACTCAAAATCATCAGAGCATTCCATTGCGTTTAATATTTCCATTAACTCTCAGAATCTCCCCACCCCATACCAGTTTGTTCGTGGACAATTTATGTTTCAAATTACCTAGTCAGAATCTCCTCTATCCATCTGATGCATTAAACTGCATATAACTTCTACCCTTTTCCCTACCACAGTCAATTCCCGACTGGACACCACCGTGGTCAACTCACTCCCTGTTAATTACTCAACGTGTCTGTTATTTCCAATGACCACCGTAATTGTATTTACTGTAAAAATAAATGTGCACGCAGGAAATGCTCAAATTGATGGCAAATGCCAATACATCTTGATGATTTATGATCTCCAATAATGGAAGCATAATTGAATATTTTATATATTTGAAATGTTGCAACGTCTACTTCTCGTACTTTTGGACTCTGATACTGATTGAATATGTGACAGATATTTAATTGGTTATGATATCTCATTATGTCATGTAAGATTTTTAAATTTGCTGAAAATTATATGGAAAACTTTTATTTCACTGAAATATTTCAAATTTTGCTTAAAATATAAGTGTAAGAAGTGCTTAAAATATTGTAATAATGAGATGATATGTTAGTGTGATGATTTCTTTATTTATAGCAAGACTAATATTATAGAAATAGTTCCCACATGAAAATAGATTAATATTTACTATTTTTTGTTATTTGGAGAACTTTTTTTTTGTTTATACTATTCTTTTTTCCACTAATTCTGTCTGAATGATAAGAATGATATATATTCGAAAACTCATTATTATAAGTGATAACTTTATTTTTGAAATTATTATTGAGTCATTAAAGACTTCTAGTTGAAAATTTAATAATCTGTTATTATTTCAGTATATTGAATTACTTTTTTCTGAACATTAAATGTTATTTAATTGTTGTATTCTAAATCAATCAAAAATTCAAATCCGTGCAGGAAGTTTCTCTTATTATTATTGAATTTTTTGACAATGCCTAGATTTTCAGGAAATTCAATATCGACATCTCAGTGTCCTATTTTACGTATATAACTTATATATAATTCCTAAAATATGCATTAAATCTCATTCAGCTAATTGGTATTAGATTTCGTGTAATTCTGACTTTAAGATGCATTTTAATTCCTGAAAATGTAAAGCAGACTTTAGATTGAACAAATGATACTTTAAAGTATAGACACTCTTCAGAAAAATATTGGAATGCACAAAATTATCTCTAAAATCAATATAAAATAAAAGTTGTTATCGATGCTCGACCTCAGATTTAATTTTATATCCAATATTTAACTATATGTACCTATTTATATAAATTTAAATTCATGACCATGAACGTCATTTAGTAACAAAAATTTAATGTAATAATTATATAGAAAATTAATAAGTGAAACCCTCCTACGAATGTTAATTCTTCTCAGATATATTGGTATTATAAATTAACCTATCTGATGTTTTTTGAAGTTATTTATGGAACCAAAAAGAGAAGAGAATGTCGCACTAAGAATGTGAAGTAGCGGGTTCACTTCTAGCACGTATTTGATCCATCGCAAGTAACAAATTTCATTCCACAATCAACCACATGATACATGACTTAACTAAATTTTCTTCTTGATGAAACAACCGAAAATCAAGATATTTATTTCGTCTATCTAGCAGATCGTCTCATACCCACACCCAAAGGTTATTATTATAAAATGCTAATGTATCTTTCACCTGACAAACTAGACCTACGTGAGTACTGAATGTGTAAACTGGATCCGATTATCTATTGATCAATAATCACTTAACACTAATATTCTTAACATATTAGTAATCTAATATTCTTTATTATTTGTGCTGATTAATTGTGATGGGCTAATCTTATTTTATTTATTACAACCTTACTATTCAGTTTGTCAAGAACTATTCAGTTCGAATAGGAAGAGTTACAAATACATATATAAATGCATATTCTAAAAAATAAAATAATTTTAAAACAAGTAATAAAATAAGTAAAAAATAGCAATAGAACATTTTAAAGTTAAAAGCGTACAAATTCTCTACTGTTACTTACCAAAGGCGTCCATACGTCTCAGGCGCTCAAAATGATCTATTTTTTTCAAATTCTTTCCTCTCCTCTGCAATTTTGGAGGGAGAAAAAGAATCATAATTGTATTTTTAGTACCTGTATATCAGTTCGGAGGTTGTTGATCTTCGACACAACTCAAAAAATAAGCTTATATGTGATACCGCTTAAAGAATGTTGTTTCTAAATACCAAAAATGCTCGAATATTTTATTAAATGTATGATAAACTGCATTTACTTTAATTAATTTCCACTAGTAAATATTCCAAAAAGTGTGCTTGTTACTTACCCTTCCAAAAATTGTGTCAAGTAATATATAACGGTATGGCCTCAAATGCTATATTTAACAAAACTTAAGTAATGATAATTATCAAATGCTTAAACCTTGATACTTCATTTTGATGCATATAACTATAAAATGATGAACTTATCCTTGTATTGAATAATATAATGATTTTAACCATCGGAATAATAATTATTTACATAAATATCATTAACGAAGTGCATTTAAATCCAAGATAAATACTATATAATCTAGATAGAGTGAACAATTGAGAGCAATATACAAGTAGAAGAAAAAACTTAAAATGAGAAATAAAGAAACATATGTAGAATGATCAGTACAGCCGAAGAGTTAGACATAGGATATAATATCATTGGGCTTGTGATTAAAATCTGCAAAACCTTGGTCTTCATAGCTGAGAAATAAAAGTAAATAAGATAATTTATGATCATTTTTAATCGAGTAGAAATATATCTATAAATTAAAGAATCCAAATATAAGGTATTCACTTGTTCGATCGTAATATAAGATAATAATCAATCCACCTATCACCTTAAACGTAAAGCATTACTTGCCTCTCACTTTTCAGGAGAAATAATCTACTTATAATAATTGGAATTTTAATTTTTAATTTTTTTGCAATTCTACAATACCTAATTAATTAGGATATTTATTGCCTGTGTAGTTTTGTTATTTTATTTATGTAGGAAAAGTTATTCAGCGGTATTTGATATTAGGATCTATCAATGATTGCTTATTGTAGCTAAAAGGCTTCATAAAATTAGCGAATTTATAAGGCTTTGTGAACGGAATCTTTCAATGAGCCTCACTTATCAACAATTCCATTTACCGCGATATAAAAATCTCAGATAAAATTATTTTCATAAGAGAGATAGTTTTCTTTAGAAATATTAGTACTTTCAGTACCACATTGATTATTAGATGGCAGATGATAATTTATTATTAGATTTCAAAGAATTCAGGCGTTTATCTAATAATAATGGAATAAATTGCTTTGCGTCATT
>BMAW01036239.1:126936-157672 GCA_019974015.1 Nephila pilipes
GGTATTATAAATAGTTTGCCACAAATATAAGGATTAATTTAAAATATAAGCAAAAAGTTTTTATATTGTTGAATTGCAACACATGCCTTTTCCTATATTATGTCATTGCACAAAAACAAATATTTTCTTCAGGAAGCATTTAGGATTTCTGTAGGACCTAATTTTGGATAACAGTACACACACACACACACACACACACACACACACACACACACACACACACACACACACAATACACACACACACACACACACATACACAGCACACACAGCACACACACACACACACACACACACACACACTTACACATTTGAATATACATTATTACAACACATATATATATATATATATATATTATACACAATCTTTTCTACACGATTTTGAAATAACAAATTATCTACGGTTTTTGCTAATTTTGTCATATTTCGATCCCATTTTTTCTTAAATTAGTTTTTAAATAAAGTGAACAAAAGACAGTCTTTACTCATCACATATTGTAAGATCGTCTAACTTTTTCTGGCTGTTCGCATTTAAATAGATGGAGTCCTGGGGAAAAGTAGGGAACATTTTAGAATTTGTTACAAGTAATGGAACGATATTTTCTTAATCATGATCCTGAATGATGTGCATTACAGATTCAACATAATTTTAGGATCTGTATAGGGATACAAAAAACTATAACAACGAGAGAAGCCGAAAAAAACAGCCATAAAATAGACTTAGGTAACAAAAAAAAAACATAGGCTAATTAATAGCGAAGCAGAAATTAATTCATTTGATCCAAAGCCGCCATAGTTGTCTCAATATAACTGACACATTTATTAGAGAGATTTTTGATTCGGTTTTTTTAAACTCTGCACACTCGTTATCAAGCAGTGATGAATAGTTATTAGTTAGTAGTTTTATACCTACTTTTGTTTTGAAAATTATATGTTGTATAAAATTAAAATGAATTTTCCTGTACTTAATTCAATCTCTTTTGTAATAAAATGAATTTGTTTTGTTTTTTGAAATATGTAATATAGGATTTTACATTTTTTGATGGGTTTTTGGAATATTTAGAATTTTAAAAGATCATAGTCCCAATTTCCCTATACGCATGTATTTATTACACAATTATTTCTTTTGACGTTTCTAAGGAACGCATCTAATGCAAAAAAAGAGTTATATATATATATATATATATATATATATATGTGTATATTATATGTAGATATTTCATTTTTATAAAATATTTAAATACATTCAGTATTTCCCAGTTAGACATATAGTATAAACATATCACTATTTTCTTCCTGAAGATTTATCTATCATATGTTTGTGTTGAATAGTTTGTTATCTTATGTTATTAAAGAGTAAAATGCATGTCGAATTAAACTTCAGAAAGTCTAGATTCTCTACATTCTATTCAATTTTTCGTTTTCATAACTTGACTTACTCTAATCAGCAATGAGATACACATGCACCGAACAGCATACCGAGGCGCGCGCAGCGCCCTCTGAATTGATGCTGAAAGCGTATAAATAAAGTGCTGTAGCGGGACGTTGAAAAAAGTCTATGATTATTTGTTAGTGGCAAACGTTTAGTGAGACCTGAGTATGCCTCCACGACGGAAGAATAAGAAATTCAAGCAACTTACGGAGTTTGAACGAGGGAGGATAATCGGCCTTCGAGAAGGAGGATTTTCCTATCGCGCAATAGCAGCTCGTATGCAGCGGAACAGTTCCACAGTGATGCGAGTTTGGAAGCAGTGGACCGACGAGCACCGAACAACTCGAAAAACAGGCACTGGACGACAGAAGGTGACGTCAGAGCGCGATGCTCGACACCTGCTCCGCATGGCGGTGAATGATCGCACAGCTTCCTCCAGGCAGCTGGCAGCACGTTGGTCTACTGCTACAGGTGTACAATTGTCGGCTTCGTCAATTCGTCGTCGTCTGCTGCGCCGTGGATTGCGTGCAAGGGTGCCTTTATACAGGATTCCCCTCACGGCGAATCATCGACGGCTGCGTCGGCAGTGGGCTCTTGAGCACAGAGACAGGCGAGCTGATTGGCACCAAGTTGTCTTTTCAGATGAATCACGCTTCAATTTGTGGACCCATGATGGCCGTGTTCGTGTTAGACGTTATGCCGGTCAACGCTGCCTTCCTGAGTGTATTATTGAACGACATAGTGGTCGAACACCCGGAGTTATGGTCTGGGGTGCGATTTCGTATCATGGACGATCCAATTTGATACGAATTGAGGGTAATCTCAATAGCAACAGGTACGTCCGTGAAGTGCTACAGCCCGAAGTCGTTCCTTTCCTTCAAGGCATCCCTGGAGCTATCTTTCAGCAGGATAATGCACGCCCACATGTTGCGCGGACTGTTCGATACTTCTGTTCAGCACAACGCATGCCGCTTCGTCCTTGGCCTGCTTATTCACCGGATATGTCGCCTATTGAGCACGTGTGGGATATGGTTGGTCGGCGTCTCGCTCGTGATCCGCGTCCTGCAGTTTCCAAAGACGAACTTTGGTTGCGCATACAAGCGATATGGAATTCTCTTCCTCAAGCAGATATTCAACATCTGTTTGACTCCATGCCACGTCGTATAGCAGCACTTATTGCAGCGCATGGTGGCTGCACCAAATACTGATTTCGGACGCTTAATTTGTTTCTTTTGTTTTGAAAATTTCATCATTTATTTGTATCAGTACAAGTCGTTTCTGCATTAAATTTCATTTGATTCTGATGATTCTTTCATGGTGTTGCATTTTCTACAAACAGCAGTATATATATACATATATGTATGTATTAGTTAATTAACACATATACATAATTAATTATTACTTTAAAATGGAGACAGAATATTCTTATATAGTTCTTATTTCTAAGTTCTAAAAACTTACCACAGCTAGCGAGTAATTAATCCTTATAAATTAAAATGTCTTCATGTCCATTGGAACTTAGATTTCAGTAATTTAATTTTTTTTAAATTTTAAGCTCTATCGAAGGTGAAATTCAATGAATTTGATTTATAGCTTTATATATTTTGGTGAAAGATCTGAAAATTGAACAATTTAATTTAGCAGTATCATATTATTTTATTGCAGAAACTTACACATCTTTAATTTTGAATTTTTCGAGAGGAAATTTTTAAATTTTTGGACATTATACCTAATTTAATCTAGTTGATTTAGCATGGTATTATTCAATGAAATTTCTTAACGTTTAAATTGTGTTTCTGATCAAAATAAAGAATGAAATAACATGATTACTGAGAAAACTTATCTCTTATTGCTCACTGGTTATTTATGTGTTAACCAGCCTTACCTAAACTATCCTAATTTGTTAAACGTTTCTCATAAATATATTTAAAACTGATTACTGCCAATATTAATATATATTTACCTGAAAGTTTGACTGATCTGATTTTTTCCGTAAATTTAAAACACTAACAAACTTTGATTGAAAACTTCCGTAATTAATTTTTTTTTTAAAATTTGTTATTCTTTGTTACAAAATTTTAAACTTCAATCCGTATCATGCAAATATGTTTAAAAATAAATGAAAAGATTATTATGATTAAAGTGTTTGATTTTATTAATGATAAATATATTAAAATATGTCTGAATTCAACGTAAGATTGCCAAAAATTGTGAAATTTCATTTGCAGTAGGAACCTTATAGTATCAGTATTTATCAGTATACATTATCAACTCACATCAATAATGGAAAGTTATAATAAGTAATAAATTTACAATTTTTTTTTATTTCAGAGTAATAATCGCTCAATATTACCTCTAAAATGGAATATTGTGGAGTGTCTTGAGTTGTAGAAATTTACGATATATTTAGCTGAAAACTGAAAGATCCCTTCAAATTGTTTCTTAAAATTGAATATTCTATAAATATGTAAAAGAGTTGAATATGTTTTTGACCCATAATAGCTATTTTTCATCATTCCTCGTTGTAAAATTTTCGAGCTAACTATTTCGGAGATTTATTTTTAAAAAACTAATTTTTATCTGTTGGTTACTTATCTTTACTTTTCCTCTAAAACTGTTCATGATAATACATATACTAAACAAACTTTTCTGTAAGTATTAATTTTTTACATTATAATAAAATTTGTGAAATAATAATGAATGAGAGAATTAATGATATTTTTTAAAATAATTTATTAAGAATTTAAAACTGATTTTCCCAGAATATTTATTAAATATATTTTACTTTCCTTAGTATATAAGCAGTAAATCATACAAATACGAATCTAAAATAGTTTGAATAAAAACGGCTTATGCAAGTTTCCTTTTATTTGTCTCATTTATCAAGCAATATTATCTTGAGGTGAAAGGAATTTTATTCTGAGATTTTGATTTTCAAAAACAGCTCTGAATTGAATTAAAAAAAAAAACGACACATGATAATATTTTCAAGATTTTTTTTTTATCCAGTGCTTCAAACTATTCTTCATTTTATCCTCTTATTGTAATCTCATTCTTTTATATTTGATTTGCATTTCCAATTCTCTTAATTCTCTTAAAACCTTTAACTTAAGCTAAATCACACTGATAGGCTTTTATTTTGACTTTTCTCAGCAGTTGCTTTCTTAAACTTTTTCTGTTCTTAAATTTAAGCCTTTAGACATTTTCTAAGATTATCCAAAAAGATCGTAATAACTTGCACATAAAATATTCAATTTAAATAACTTTCCTAGCGAGGTCATACAAAAGGTAGTCTTGTCTGCCTTTCAAGTACTTATAAGATTTTGTTTCTAAGCGTTTTATGAACTTATATGCAATGATAAGAATAAAAGATCCCAACTTCTTTTCTTTTTCCCATTTGGAAGAAAAATAAATGCTATTTTTAAAATAGGAATACGCGGAATATTAATTCATTTATATTTATTCTTCCTGCAGATAAATGGGAATATTTTTTAAAAGAAACTCTATAAAAGTTAAGATTCTGTGGTGCAATATCAAACTCAAATTCAGCGTAATAGTGACAAAAATATTAAATTATCTGAATGTTTATAAGCATTTGTGTATGTGTGTGAGTTGAAGTAAGATGTAATCCGCTTAAGAATATCTGAGGATGACATGAAATGGTAATGAAGCAATTACACAGAATTGTAATCCGTATTTGAATTAAACTTCAACGCCTCATTTATTCATTATTGGATCCATCTACGGATGCAGATTATTAGATTAGGCAGGAAGTTTATAAATGGATTTATATGACAAACAACTTAATCTCTGTGATTTTAAAGTGAGCAAGAGTTATGTATACTGTTTTTAATAAGTAATTTAGTTCAAATTCAGGAGCATTCCCTGAATTTGCTTATGAATAAAGAGTTTGGATTTTTTTATAGTTTTGTATAATGCTTCATTTTCTTCCCTTCTCTTTATGATGGATAATACCGTATATAAATTATTAATTGTTTTGTTTTGATGTTCAATTTTATTACCAAAATGAATCAAAATCAGGACACTATTTTACCAGAAAAAGTTTCTCAGATTATTTCTCAAATGATTTATGTATATTAAATATTGTGACACGAAAAAATAATTTAAAAGCGTATTTTAAGGTAATTTATATAATTCAACACACATAAATCACTTCAAATTAGATAAATAAAATGTTATTATTGCTATACTTGTTAAAACAATCATAATCGAAACATTGTATTAATTCATAATTGAGTTTCTATCATGAGTTTTGAGTAAAAGTACCCTCAAAAAACCTGATTATAATATGCGATTGCATCGTCAAGTGATGATTATGAGTTATCACCCCCACCCCCACCCACCCACACACACACACACACATATATATATATATAATTAATATAACCAAATGCATTATGACAAAATTGGAATGCGTAATTAATTTTTGAAGAAATGATTTATTTTCTTAAATGTTACAACACTTGAATTTTAGAAATACGATTTATGTGTCAATAATTTTCTCATACATACTTTATTATCGTCTTAGTTGCCTGTATTCTCTTACTGATAAAGTTGCCATAATTGCTACAATATTCACAGTTTTATTTTATTAAAATAATTGTTTCCCATTCTACTACTAACGCAGATCAACATTTTGTTGTACTTACAACTATAATTTTTCTATAATTAGTGTGTTCAATTTAGAGAAATTTTAAAATTCTGCGTAATTTTTGTTTTAAATTCTCACCTGTGTGGTATTTCTAAAATTTTACTATATTAATGGAAATTTTATCTTCACTTACATTCAGTTAACAATTTTACTTCCGAATCTATATCATTTCCAATCTACTAGAGGAGTAACATTACCTTGATAGAAAATAAAAATCATCGCTTATTTATTTATTTATTCATTGCATTTACCCAAAACTATCTGGCTCAATTTTGATGTTCGTTAATTCTATGTTGAAACAGAAATTTGGCATATGCAGAAAACTCTTTCAATTTAACGAATTTATAGATTACATAAAATACTAACAAATCTTTACAAGATTGTAAATGTATATTTCTTTCAAAGAAGAAAAGGTTTACTCACTGTTTTTTATTATGTCGGTTAACAAGCTGGGTAAGGAACTGATTGGTGATAAAAATAGCTTATAATTCAAAGGTTACTTTAGTTCTAGTATCGTTTTTAATACATATTTATTGAGTTAAAAGCATAATTTTTACTACATGAAACATACTTATTTTTTAAAAAAAAAAAATTCGAATGCTTCCTATTTCTTGGATTAAAAAAATTAATCTATTTGTATAGATACAAAAAAAATGAAACTGCAATTAGGAAACTTCGAATGCAAAAAAGGTTACCTGGGAATACTTTATTAAAAATAAACACGATTATGTTTATTAACTGGTCAAAAATGTTTAAAAAATTAATGAAATGTTTTCCTGTAATTTAAGGCATATTTAAAAAAAAATTCCATCATATTTTGGTATGTTATCAGATAAGATAAGAATTTAAGCTCGTTGCTTTTTGAGCAAAAAAGTTTTCAATACTGAATGAAATGAAAAATTCTATTTCAAAGTACGTAAATCAATTATGTAGCTGTAAATTTTCTTAATTTAGGTAATCAGGTGATAAATTACAGCGGAGTTTTCTTTTCTTACGTTTTTAGAGGAGAAAAAGTTAGGTTTTGCATGCAGTTTATTTTTAAAGCTTAATTAAACATTTTTCTTGCATCTTATATTTCAAAAGAAACCATTAAATATTTCTAAGGAAACTTAAAACCATTCAATAAAATACAATTGATGCATAGAATTATTTTTAGTTAAGTTAATTTTTCTGAATCAAGTAAATAAAAGTACGTGCAATTTTTTTTAAGAAAAAATTTCTTTGGGAGTGAAATTTCAGTTCACAATAATGGGATTTTCCGTTTTTTCTGGGGTTCACCTAAAAATTTTAAAATATCATTAGTTAAATAGGAGTTCAGTTGGGATCAGTGAAAATGTTCACTATATCGTTTGTTCACTATAACGAGGTTCTATTATATATGTGTTTATTCGTCCAAGAAGGGAAACTGTTTTTATTATTTATTGCTTTTGTGTATGCTGTTGACATCTTTCAGAAGATTTAAACTCACAATTTAAAGAATCAGCATCTCAAACGTGGGGTGATTGTCGTCTAGAAAACTGGTTGGAAAGCAAGAAAAAAAAAATGCTGCCTTTCATTGAATCTGTCCCACATTTTCCTCACGTAACACAGTCAACCGGTTTCTTTTCTTATTTTTAACGATGCTGTACTGTAACGAGAATGTCCCCAAGACGTGACCAAGAACGTTTATTTTTCCTAAAAATTTATCAGTGACTTTTATTTATCTATTTTGAAGGATTTTGCTGGTTTCTAGATACTATGAAGTTTCGAAGTAGCTGTATTTTATCAGTATGAATGGATTTCTTAAGCCTATTTTAAAGCGAATAGGGGTATGAGTATAGAATTATTTATTTTGGACTTCTGACGGAGAAGCTTCTTGAATATATTTTAATTATACCCCTCATTTTAATATTCATTAAATAGAATGAAATATTAACGCACACATTATAGGTTTCATATTTTCATTTCGCTTAAAAGTGAGTTTTTGATTAACACACTCATATAGGGCATTAATCTTCTATAAAAATTAAGCTACTTTGTTATTAGAAATATTTTAATAAGTATGTATTTTGTTTGTTTAAAGGGTTCTAATTATGATAATATATTAAAAAGGATTTCGCAAGTTGGATTCCCTAATTTTTATTTTCATAAACCATTTCAGTTATCTGTAAATCAATAAATTGAGTATTAAATTATACAACACTACAGTTTTTCTATAAAATTCTCTTCACATGAAATACTGTCACATAAATATCAAACAATTTTTCAGAAAACAATCAATAAGAGTTGAAAATATTATCTGTGTAAAAATATTTATTAACAATAAGTACAAAACCTTATTCAAAGAAGATCAACGAATAAATAAACTGAGAGTAATAACTAAGAGAAATTTTTTCTCTAAATTTTAATACCAAAGGCTATTAACACATCTTGGATCCCTATAAAATTAATTAAAAATCTTTTGAAACTACCACAAATAAGAAGCAATTGAATCAATTAATTTTAGTCAGTTTTCATTTGCTTTCTGCCAAATTATATATATTATATGAAAATTGGTAAAAATTAAAGCTCTGCACATAAAGCAAACGTTTCAATTAATGATAATAATATAATTAATTTGATATTTTTTAGCTTTTATCATTAAATTTCTTTTTCTTTTGACTATCAATCAAGTAAATAATTAAAGGCCTCTAACTGTAAAATGAGTACTTAGAATTTTCAGGGAAGAAATCATTCATGAATATTTTGTTAAATTAATGTGAATTTCCGTGCGAAATGAATTGTAGATAAGATCTAGAGTAACAGTTCAGTAATAAAATATTCTTATTTACTTATAAAAAATTTCTCTTAAATTCAACTATTCTTTTTAAATAATTTAACTCATTGTTCAGATTATTCTAATATAAATAATTAACATTTTAGGGAAAAGAAAATTTGTTTAATATAAACACAACAGGAAAATTTAAAATATACATGAAATAAAAAATGATAATTGGAATTACTCTCAAATTTAATGGATCAAAATATTTTCAAATAATATGTACAAATACAAAATATGTCCTACTGAAAATGCCATGTGCATAAAAATCAAATTATCAAAATTATTGTATATTTTGTACAACAATGGTATGACTGTTTGTCATACTTTAAACTACTTCAAAATAGTTGGCGAATCAATTTCATATTTTAATATGAAGAAACATTTCGCGTCTCATGAAAAATAACGACGCATGTGAATTTTTTGGAACAAAAGCGTAATTAAATGTTAATGACAGAAGAAAAATAATCTACATAAAAAATAGCACAACAGCAATTCATTACAGTACAGATACATCACACATAATTCAAAACATTTCTTGAAAAAGAATAAAACAAAAAGTTACATTGTCCCAGAATATATGAACAAATAGAGTTTAAATATTATAGTTCATTATTTTGATGTCATTGCCTATAATTAATCTAAATACCCAACCAGGCATGCTTTGAACAAAAGTTTGCAGCAAATCATGTTTTAAAGAGAAATAACTATAGTCTATTTGTTACATTAACACCGACATCAACGAAAATTTACTTTCAGGGGTGAACACATTTCATGTTAATGCCTTGCAAAGATTTTCTACTTGATTGAAATCAAAGCTAACAGCTTGCCAATTCATAATGTATAAATTTTAGTTTATGTAGAGGTAAGGATCGAAATGTTATCCAGCAAGAATATAAAATTTATTACTTGTCAGAGCCTTTACAAATGGGAGCAAATTAGTCTGAAATACATTCAAGTAATTTTTGAGCATTATTGGCCTTATAGGAAATGAATATTTAAGTTTGCGTTGTAAAAGCAGAATTCGTTTCAAGCCATGATAGAACTATATCCTTGTTCCAGCAAAAAACAGCGCCTTGAACAGAGTGCCAGTAATAGACCCAACTATCTGGTTCATTAATATTGAATTTCTTATTAACGTTGAAGAGAATAGTTCACCAAATATCTTTCATACCTGTTTCTCAGTCGAAAGTAATTGCGTCTCTGTATGATGTTCTTTGAGCATTAGTATTATCTGCATACTACATAAACACGAAATTTGTTGACCTATTAGATATGGATAATGGAATTTTTACATTAATGGACTTTTGACGGACTGGCAGTTTTTGATTAGAAACAATTCGCAATAGCTGTCTATCTTTCTTTCTAAATGCCTTATTTGGTTTCCCTGTTTGCTTCCTTAATGTAGATGTGTCACGTTACGACAAGATATTATATATGTCTGATCATATTTGCATATTTTTAGAAATTCTCGAAATCTTCATTTATTCCTACTTTAAACCTCCCATTTAGGGTTTTAGAAGTTTCTTAGAAATCAACGGGGCTAGACATATAACAAAAAACTTATTCGTCTTTAAACTGAAACGAACTGAAACTGAACTATATATATATATATATATATATATATATATATATATATATATATTTGTGTGTGTGTGTGAATGTATAGAGAAAGTGAGAGATGAACCCTATGTTATATTCTTTTAATTTTTAAAATTTATTTCTCTTTTAAACACTCAACAATTTGTACTAACCAATCTCTAGTGAATAAAACTGCAAGTTTCACTCTAACTGTAAGACTTCCATTTCATAGGATTGCACATGTACTAGTACTACCATGAGTCCCTTTTAGTTGTTACATTATCAAAATTTCTGGATTCTCCCGTTTTTCTCAGGTATAAAAGTCGTCACATTTAACCTATTTTTTTTTCCTTTATTGTCTTCATTTCTACCTTGCAGTGAGACATGACGTATTGCGCTTTTGTAATGTATTTCTTCTGTGTGATAATAGATAAGAATAATTTAAATTAAAAACTTTTTAATTTCCTGAAAGTTTCACGGATTCTTATTTAATAGATACACAAAAAAACTATTATGATATTTTGTTGGGTTACGACAGCATCCAAAAAATTAAAAGTAGTCTGTGCCTTGTGCAGCATTCATCAACTAAAACAAATTTGTGTAATAATGCTGAAAAATACTTCTTAGAGCTTCTGAATAATAATGTAAAAATGTTTTTCGAATTGCCGGCATCTTATAACTTTTTATAGGTTGTTAACAAACTAGAACATAGGAAAAACTGAACTCTCCCCTCCCACCCTAAGATCTAAGATGTGAAGTACTACACCGTTATTTTAAAAAACAGATTTATTACTGTAACAGAGCAGGACTGACAACTGGCTCTTATAATTGACCTGACTGTACTCTTATCACACACAAAATATTCGAGAAACACCCAGTTAGGAATCTTAAGAAATATCTAGAGTCATTCAGATATTAGACAAACAATAAATAGTACTCTAAATTAAAAATCCACTCTTATGGATGGAAATGCTTTTGAGGGATTCGAACCCATAAATGACAGAAATATAGCCGAAATCTGTGTCAATAGATCCACGGAGATCGCTGGCTCTCGTGTTTTGTGTCGCATTATAATTTTTGAGAAAAATGAAACATCGTTTCTTTGAATAAAATAATAAAATGTGAAGGAATAAATATAACATTTTATCTCTAATGAAACTAAAAATATACATTTTGGTGAAATTAAAAAAAATATTTTAAAATTTGAATAAGAATTTAATATAGAACAATTACTTAGTATAAATTAAACAATATCTGTGTGGTTTGGATTGATTTCTCTACAAAATTATTTTAAAGGAAAATATAACTTAATAGAAAAATGCTAAGTAAATCATAATATTTTAAGGAAAAGTGCAACATATTTGGTTTGGTGAACAAATATCGCTGGGTTTATTAAGAACTGACTATGATTCTGCTGATGTAGAGAGTAGAGATTTTGTTGATAAACTATTGAAAATCAGAGAAGCAAAAGAAAAAAGAAACATCACATTTCAATAAATGGTTTGAAATTTAATTGAAACTAAGCTTACATGTGTTGTTTACAATATTTTGTTGTGTTTGCCTTTGAAGACTTTATTCATGATACAATATTTATAAATGCTATTCTAAATTATAATCTTGATAAATTTAATGTTCCTATAAACGAACGTTTCTAAAATATATAAAAAACTGATTTATCAAGTGCCATATAAAATATGCTTGAAATTCTGTAGATAAAAAATATATAGTGTCAAGCTACAAATTATTGTGATGTTAAATTTTTAAGACACAATAACGTCACACAATGACAATAAAAACTTTAAGCATTTTAAGCACACACCTAAATATATTTTATTGATATATTTTAAATCGTAATAATACAGCATTTGTTATTTTACCTGTATATTACAAAGTATGTAAAAAACTTACAATATGTTTCTTAAGCTTGGAATTATTTTATTTTTCAACAACTCTCTTTTTTTTTTGCGCTGGCTACCAACTGGCATACCCGTTCTTGGCACGGATGAATTGAAAAATTGAACAATCTAGTTAGAAGATACAAGTTTTAAAGTATTTTTTATTACTTATATATGATTTTAAGTGAAAAACAAATTAGACTAATAAGAGAGAATGCTTTGATCAATTAAATAACAAAGTGAAATAAATTTTATTGCAATAAGAAGACGACGCTAATAATATATATATTAGATTTTCTTAAAAGCACTCATAATTTTAAGCATTTAATTTATAAAATAACTGAAATAGAAAGTATGATTATCTCAGGAAATACAATTGACAAATCAGAAATTTAAATAATAATTCACTAAAACTGACAAATAAAAATTAATTAGAACTGAAAGAGAAAATATGTTTATCTGAAGAAATATAATTCGATAAAAATGGCACACGAGGTATTTGAATGAGATTTGAAACAGAAAGCTAGGCTTAACAGGAATAAATACTTTGAATATATTTGATCAATTGAAATAACAATAAAATTAATTAGAATATCAAAAGGTGAACAAAAAAATGTGAGTAAGCCGTCTAAAGTACAAAAATAAATAAAGAGTAATAATTTTTTAAGAATTTCATAAAGCCGTACTTATACGATTATAATTGCCACTTTTTCAAAACAGACAACTGCTGTATAATGATAATCTGCTGTATTTCTTATAATAATCATTACGATTATCATACGAAACAAACGTAATTATTCTGAAAAATAGCCGTGATATTTAATCATTTGGAAAATAATCTTATAAAATATCTAAAGTAATCGTAATAATTCTTTTAAAGGATAGCTTGAAAAAATCTAAATCATATGAATTGTCTGAAGGAAATACACTACGGCATCGCATATATGACGTACATATATATTTTAAAATAAAATTTAATATAATCTAGGTTTAATTTTAAAAATAAAGTAGGTGTATACTATCAACATTCACACCTGCTTTGTACGAAATTTCATGGTCTTATATTTCATAAACATTTTACTACGCCGTCGAAAGAATGAGGCAATTTATTTTTGACCTGAGCATAGAACCTTTCTCGCGTACTAAATCGGTGTACAATTGAAATGAAAGTAGTTTTGGAATTGTGTTTCGTCGGTCTATACTACTGAGGCGCCTTCTGGGATCCAGTTTATTGGGGGGGGGGGGAAGGAGAATTGTGATGATCTCTCTCTCTCTCTCTCTTATCACTTTTTTTTCGTTTTTTAAACTTCTTTCCAATTTTAACATTCTTTTTCATGCGAAAACTGTATCTCTCGAGAATCAAATTTCAGCTTACATTTTAGCAATAAGATCTTAGTTTTGTGAAGTCGCGTGTGTATTATTGTAATATTATGAACGCTTTTAAGTGCTGAATTAACACAATTTCGGAAATTCGCTGCTTTTTTCAGGTATAAAATGTAACACTAACATTTAACCACTTTTGATTGCCCTCTTCTATCTCTTTTCTCATAAGACGTGTCGATCAACGCTTTTGTGATATATAGCTTATGAATGATAATAAATACGTGGAACAACAACTTAAATGAAGAATTGTTAAAGTATTAAAACAATATTATTACGCTTTTTTTTCAAGCACGTCAGTTTCTATGAAAAATAAGTATTTTGTGTTGAAAAACAATTAAAAAAATATTTTAATAAATGATACAGATGATTCTTATTGCAGCATTAATTATATAGAAAATGTGAATTTTAAGAAACTGCAGTGTTCAATCTGATAAAATATATTAGAAATTTATCAAAAATTCCTAGGTTTGATTTTCTTACGAAGAAAAATGTTAGCACAATAAAAACTGAAAGCTTTTTCAACACTATATGCTCCACAGTTATCCATTCACTTGTAATATATCTATAAATAGTTTATTGTACTTTTTGCAGTGAGCTACGGATTTATATAACAAACAAATAATGGAAAAAGGCAGTTCCATGGAATAATTTATATATTAACTTAAACAACAGCACATTGCAGTGAAAACTTCAGCTTACGCAGTTTGTTTTAGTTACTCGAATATGTATGGCATGATAAATTTTTAACATTAACACAAAATTGAAAATTTGTTGCTGAAAATCATAGATTACGGATCAAATGTTAAAAAATGACCACGGTCACGAGCTCATGGCCAATGTTGCTTTCGTTAAGACGGGGTTCGAACCTTAATGCCACCACAGACCTATGTAGCGGTGTTATGCACGTTAAATATTTTGAGTTTCATGTCCTCCTATTGGCGTGGTGTAGAAGTTTGGAGAATGAGGTCTCCAAATAAGATGTTGTCCTCGTCGCTAGACCGACACTAAATTTGTGAAACCCATTACAAAAAACCTTTGGGTTTTTTTCTTAGTAAAATATTAATAAGACAATCTACTAATAAAAAAAGCATTGTTTTAAAGAAAATTTTGAATTATTTTCTGGATAAGATTAAGACTTGTTGAACATTTTTATGATTGTGAGGCTAAGCAGATGATTATTTAGAATAATAATTGGCATTTAAATAATGGTTTTCATTAAAATTTTATTATATACATTTCGCAATCCATTTCCAACTGGATTTTACATATTTAATTCTTTACTTAGTAGTTACAGAATGTTAAAATCCAATAATTAAATAATTCTGTCCAATGCTAACATAATTTCCGTCACAGGTCCTCTGACTTAAATACTGAAAATCTGCATTGGCTCAGAAAGTGAAAATGAATACCCAATCCTTCCGCATTCACTCAAAATCATCAAACATTTCCATTAACTCCACGCAATCTACCCATCCACCCAATGTCAGTTCGTTCGCGAGCAATTTATGACTCAAATTACGGAACCGGAATCTCCTCTTGTCCATCTGATGCACTGAACCTCACCTGCCACCCACCCTTTTCGACCGAGGTCAGTTCCTGACTGGACACTGCCGAAGTGATCTCGCGCTCTGATAATTACTTCAGTTATTTCCAATGACCTCCGCCACTGCATTTACTGGAGAAATAAATCTGTAAGCAGTAAGTACTGAAACTCAATGCGAGTAGCGAAGTGTCTTGACGATCTATGAGTCCGATTAATGAAAGCCCATTCCACTGTTTTAGTCTTATAGGTATTGAATATTGTAGAATCCACTATTTTAATATTCTAAGCATGAGTTGCTTTTAGAATGTAATATGCAATTAAACTAGGATATATCGATTGGAATGTTGAAGAAGCTTCTTAGTTGACTTAAAGAGTTTGAGAATCAGAGTAATTTGAATAAAATAAATAATTTTACTTTACTTTAAGTAAATGTTTTTAATACGAAATGTAAGATGCTGTAACTATAATGGAACTCATTTATCAAATGTTTTAAGTACAGAAAACTAACAAGTTATTACTCTAATTTTATTAATATAGGTATCTGCATTCACTTGTTTAATATTTCAACTACCACACAGATTGAAAATGAGTAAAATGTTCCATTAGTGTACATTTATAATAATTGAAAATTATCAGAACATATGAACAAATTTTGACTGTAAGACTTTCAAATGTTTAAATAGTTCAACCTAACTAAAATATATAATAGAAATTACTTGAAATTAACAATGATATTTTTTGATAAATTTCATTTTCAGAAACTAGTTCATTTTTATTCACAAAATTTATTCAGTTACTTATAGCTAAGCAATTACTTTATAAAACTGCAACTACGCAGTTTTAAAATTGCTTAAAGAAACAAATAATTTTTTTATAGATTTTGACGGAATTCTCTGTATTTTAAATTTTATGCCTAAACTAAGAATTTCCGTCTAAACTCTTCCTTCTAATAGTAACATGCGTGAAACCAGTGATTATTCAAATAGAGATTTTATGATTAATGCTGTTGAAGCATGAGTTTTAAATTTTTTCTTTAAAGAATCCTAACTTGACTTTCCAAGTTATAACTTCTACTAAGGAAATGAACTTTGTAAAAAAAGAATCTGATTATTCTGTCGCGTCATCTTTATGCAAAACTGCAAAAAAAAAGAAAGGAATTTGCAGGCAATTACGTGTTTATTTGGAAACTAGATATAATTTACATATATACATAGAATTAGGTTAATATATTCAGAAAATAATTTAAATAGAAGAACAACTTTATCATACTCATATTTTGTTAGTTTATAATTTTGAACTCTTTTAAAATTTAAAATTAAATTTTTGAAAGAAATTCTGCAAACAGCTTTTCTGAAACCGTCACAAACAAATAAACTTAAATCGTAGACACTTCTAAGCTTCCCTTAACTTTAAGTTACATCCTCTTTTGTAAATATTATTTTATTTTGCTTTATTATTTCTTCATCTTACTGCGAAACCTTGTTCATTCTAGAAGTTGAAGATACAAATATGCGATAAGCTGTAATGAACATTTATATTCCTGTATTTATCATAATTGTCTTCCAGGAGAGGAATAAATTGTAAATATAATTTTTGAATAGCACTATTTACAAAAAGGATTATTATCATTCATTATCATATTGATTGTTCAAATTTAACTTGGTAGATAGGGAGTTTAATCTTACAATTTGTAAAATTATGAAATATTATTTATACAATTCCCCATAATACCAATTTTGTGCACATATAGTTTTTAATTATATAAGATGCAAATTTTACTTAGTTTGTTTACTTTTTAAGGTGTCCCCTTACCTTTAAAACGTGATTTTGTGTTAAACCGTCGATTTTCTTGATTACGGTCTATTATTAACTAAAGCCGAATTTCTTAGCTTTCTAGAACAGTTTCAATTTTGTGTCTGTCTTACACAGAACTTGAGTTATAAGCATTTTAATAGTAGTCTCTGTCAAATTTTAGAACTAGAAGTAGCATTCTGCAACCGAAAATGGAACTTTAATGTTTGTTTTTCATTGATATTTTACGTAATATCGCCATCAAAATATCTTGCAACATGCAAGATGAATTTCCTAAGACCCAAAATGCAAATGACTCTTTTAATGATGCAATATGATAAAGAGTACTAAAGGAAGCTTTTATTTGTTTGAAAACTTGGAAATTGGGTGTATATGATGCAAGGAAGTCCAGGCTGCTTAAAAGTCTTAAATAAGTTGAACATTGAAAATCTGGGTACTTCACTGTAAAGGGATACAAAATTTGGAATACAATCATTAATGTTATTCAGGACATTGGAACACAGTATCTTCTGATATTCACAATTAATTGTATATGCTTATTTTAAGGAAAATGTAATACCAAAACACTCACAATTCAATATTTGACAGCAATTTTAGTTGAAAATATTTTGTTATTACTTATCCAATTCATTTTTTCTAAGTAAAAAGGATTTGGATATTAAAATGAATACTAAAAGTAAGTAAAAAAAATTAACTTCCTTTTTGTGCCTTTTCTTCATAACTGTAATGAGTGTAATTGTTAAGGAAAATGGTATGAAAATGATGTTGTCTTTAGTAGAAAATACATATTGTTGGATAATATACAAGACTCTCAATAACTGTACTCGAGTAAGTAATTCGTTTGATATATATGTCAAAAAATGAAAAATTAAGTGATAAATAGGTACCGGTCAGCAAGTTTTAACTTTCATTCTGACATATGAAATGTTTTAGCTGTTTCTAACTAACTGGGATGTAACTATCCACTAGAAATGCTTAGACTTCAACTTTATTTTGTAACAGTGACTAAACATGAGTCCACATTATCAATTTTTTCTGATAAAGAGGTAGTAAATAAATTAATGAAATATGCTTTTTACTAATTTTTTTTTCAAAAAGGGCAGTCAGGATTAAACAATATTCAAAATTATATTATAATATGTAAAGGCATTGAGAAAATATTATCTGTTTTTTGTTTCGAATTGTATTTCAAGAAAATTACTTGTTTGTATAAGATTTATATTTAATCAGTTTTAGAATTTGACAAAGTTTCGTGTTACATTTGATAGTATAACATCAAAAAGGAAATAAGACTATTTATATGTCACTATTAAATGACTAGTATCTAATGAAGAGGCAGTAAAGGTTCTGTCACAGATAACTAGTTATTTATTAGCCACAGGTAGCTAGTTTCATGCGGTGCGTCATTCTCCAAAAGAAGAAACCAATGAAAATTACTAATCATATTAAAATCCCCTCTCCATTGGTAGTTTTGTTCCCTTTTGTGAATATTCTGGATGAATCATCTTTTTGTTTGTTACTTACAGTTCCTAGGCTCTCTTGCAAAAGTCCAAATGCGATACTAGGAAGTGTATTTGGATAATATCTGACAACCTATCATCTATTAATTAAGTCGGATAATTTGACAATTCTTGCGGTTTACTAATTATTTATAGCTTTTAGTTATAATATAGCCTAGAAAACTCCAAAATTTGAAAGAAATGTCTGTAAGGCATTTGCTTCAGTAGTTATCTGCTTCCTGTAGAGTACTTAAAATTCCATGAAATTTTCATCTTTCAAATGTTTGCAAATCTGTGGACCAACAAACATTTCCTCTTTTAATTTAGCATCACTCACATTTCGGAAATTGATTTTGAAGTAGGCCCAGCTTTATTTGTATAAAAAGAAAGTATGGAGTTGATCTATTCGCAGTTTTCTCTTCACTAACCTCGGGAACATTTTGGTAATTTAAATAGCATAAAATTATAACTTCTTCCCAACCCAAATGAAACGCGATTATGTAAATTAGGTGAAGATAAGAAGGATAGTAAATTGATTAACTGACATTTAATGAGTTAAAAAGGATTAGAGTGGAATTTTGTAATCTTGAATATTCTAAATAAACTGTGTTTACTTCCTTATGCATAGCTTCAATTGGAGTCTTGAATTTATAACTATTTAATTTGATTTAAAGATTGTTGTAGAGAGGGTTAAATAATGAAGGACATACATTACAGAAGACATATTCATTTACAATCCATGAGGTTGGCATATTTAAAAGTTATTTTGCCTCTTAACGTAATTATCACTGGAAAGTCATTCTGTAAATGTACAGAGTTCAGTGACTCTGCTGCCGTATACATAAAAAATAACAATGTCTTGTAAATATTTTCTGAAGCCTCAGTACTTAGCCTATTTTTTTTTCATTACAGTTGCCATTGTGCTTCTTTAATTAATGTAATTTCTTTACTATACTATAGTACGTTATAGTATTAGAAATACTATAGTACGTTTCTTGTATTGGCACTGAATGGGCCACCGGTATTGACAGTTTGATTCTGCTATTGTGTAGCAACACTTCCTTAGGACTGCTCTTAATGCAAAGGACAGCCATCATTACTGACAGATATATTCGAAATGAAATTCAACACTAAAACCATCAATATTTATGCAAACACACATAGGGATTTAGCACCAAGAATACCCTCAAAGTTATTCATCATTCTTTCTGTGAAATGAAACTCTTGAGAAGCTAATAAATACCATTGTGGCAATCCAGATCCGTATAGGTAAGGGCATCTTACAGAAGATACGTTATTGTAAACCAAATTTCGTTTTACCGAAAATTCAAACGATTTTATTAAAAAAAAATAGCAATCCACTGCATGACACTTCTACCCTCACCAGATCAAAGGAACGACAAATAGTATGCACCGATCATTGTCACATTCCATCCTTTAAAGTAAACCAGAATAACATATTATTCACAATATATAGGAGGCCTATTTTATCTTCGAACTTTACTTGATACCCGAAATAAAAGCAACAAGCTTATTTAAGGTTAACTATGATTTTACTGGTGATGTCTTTTCGTATTAAAATTTCCACAAATGTAGCAAACAATGCACAAGAATTATAAAATTAGCATTGGGTCTAACCTTGAAAATGAAAAGGAATTGAATGTACTCTTGAAGGTACCAATAGCTAAAACTACTCACTTCACAAGCGCAATTTAAATATCTCAATAGAGTACGCGAATCATGCAAGTAAAGATTTTAATCGTCAGTCGCTCTGAAGCGTATAAATGAAACATTATATGATTAATTACCATTCTGTGCTCGCGCAACACTTGAAAGAATGACTCATAATTCTCTAAGGCTCCTTTTAAGCAGTTGTAATAAATTAGAAAGCAAGAAAAATGTATTTATGACGAAAGTTTTATAGAAGCCTATTTTTTTATGTAAAGGTATTTTGTGTGAGAGTGTGTGTTTGGAAAAATTACATATTATTTCTATATTTTTTCAATTTTTAAAAAAGAAAATAGATGGTGATGGTGCATTTTTAAGGTAATATTCGTTATCAGTGCATGAAATTGCATTAGGGAAGCATATTTTCTTCCTTCTGATAAAATTCATCTTATAGTGTCTAATTTATCTATACTTAAATAATGTAACATATGCATACGGAAAAATACAGTTAAAAGCAAAGAATCTTTTTGATGAACAAATGTGTAGGTGGGATTCAATTAATTTTGATTTTATTTGTTTATACTTTCTCTCAGTATTGTAAAATAAAACAAATAAGTAAGTATATATTTACAATTAAAATGAAAGCAATATTTTTTTTATATTAACATATTATTACGCATGTATAAAGCAGAGGATGAACGAAATACTATTTTGGAAATCAGGAGAAAGGAAATACTAATTTCATATACAACTCACGTATAAAAACCTTTATCATACATCTGAAAAACCTGAAGAGCCAAATCACGTTCTTTTTCAATCGTTTTAAGATAGCTTCTGATAAAAACATCACGTAGAGGCTCATTTATAAGGAGAACAAGTATTTATAATACTTACTTCACGTGAGCAAGAAATCTGCTTTATGTCTTCTAATGAATAATTTGGATGCAAATTATAAATTTGTATCATTGCTTACCTGCACGTAATTCATAGAATTGATCATTTTGATATATTTTTTCTGATATGTAATAACAATCATAAGATTTGAACAATTTTCTAAAAGTAATTAGTTTTTACAAATATTTGTTAATGAACATTTTTACAGTAACAATATTATACGAGTATGTACCATAAAGCATTTTACATAGCAAATATAGAATTTACAACATAGAAAACGTACTCGAAAATAATTTTCTATAAGAAATGTAACTTATTAAAAGTCCAAATATTTATACACGTTTATAAAAATATTCAGTGACATTATATTTTGAGAGTATAATTTAAAATTTGTTGGCTTAAAATATAATTCCTCAATTTGTTTTGTTCTAAATTTAGTGTACTTATTTAATTTTTTAAAATTAAAAACACAATAAAATTACCTATTAACATAGAACTGAAAAGATTATTTCCTAATTAAAAGATTATTTATAATTAAATGTAAGAATAAAAATTATAGTAATAGTTTTTTAGTTGAGGGTTTCAGATAGGAGTTGTTAATCAAAATGCACAGATATTTTGAGTTTTCGTTTCATTTCTTTATCACTGAAGTTAATATGGAATTTTCAAGTAGCCTGACTTCGGAATATAATGGACACTTATAATGCCATTTTCTTATCCGAGTGAATAAATAAATGTGAAATAAATGAAAAAGTAAATATTTAATACAAACCTTGTACGATTAATGTATCGTAAGTATTAAGTAGTCTTTGTTCTGAAGAAACATATATTTTAAATCAATATATATTTTTTTCTGTAACATATCTTGGATAACTTGTTCCATACCTATAACAGTGAGATACCTAAATTTAAATAATAATATCTTAAAAGACACGGATAATTGTATTTCTATAGGTACTTAAAATTCAGTACGGGATAATTTTAAACAATCGTAATATTTAAGAAATAACGTAATTTTTGAATAAAATTTGAAAATAAAGAAACCGTTTAATTTTATTAATTCACCCAAAATGAATTTTTCTTACTCAATACTATACTTCATTTTATTCTTAACAAATCGTTATTAAATAAAGCTTTTATTGGTTCACACTTCATTAAACAAGAATATAGGATATAACTATCTTTACATAACAAAGATAATATATCGTATGATTTACGTCATATGTTACTGTAAGGCATTAACAGTTAACATGAAAATATTTAAAGTATTTCCACTAAACCAATTCCCTTGAAAGACAAATGAAATTACGCAAGAATCGTATTCCTTCTGAAACTTAGCAGTCATCATTAATGTCAGCGAGTTTTCCTCTGGATAGTTCAAATATTTCAGCAAAACCATTAATATTCACTAATGATAGTCGTACGTTTGAAGTATGTAATGGTAATTTATTTAATTAATTCCCCAATTGATTATACTCATGCATAGTCGATTTTCAGATACATTTCTTAATGGAGTTTCAGTAAATGTCAGACACTTTGCATCAGATATTTTCAATATCCAATTTAAATCATGTTTAATGGACAGTTTAATCATATTTAATCGTTCGCATAAAATAAAATTTGTTTCAAATTAGTACCTCGATAATAACGCTTCAAGGTGAGGTTTGGATTACAAATAGAACTTAAAAACATTCGTAAAATCTGAAACAATTGTAATACGAATGACGTATTCTGAATGTATTGCAATGCAAGTATCCTCAGTCATTTTATCAATACAGTTACAAATAAACTTTCGCATGCTTTTTTTTTAAATCTTTGCTACTAAATGTTAGCAAAAATTTTAATAAAAATAATTAATTAATCAAAAATACATTTTTTTTGTATATTTTCATAACTTCTACTAGTATTTAGTGTCAATCGACAGGAAAAAAAAAAGGAGGAAATTTTTCGTTATTTTACATGCTTTATATTATTCAGTGCTTCTTATATGATAGAAAGTTCATATAAATTCAGTTGCCGTTTATTGATTTCGCTACTGCAGCATTATTCTCATCTTAAATTGTGAATTATTCCGAGAACTATATCTATACAGGCATTTCAGCATCACAGCATGATTAAATAATTTTATTTTTTTTTTCTACTCAATAATACTTTTACTTTATCCTAACCTTGTTATTTTATGTTTTTCATTTGTCCGCATATGTTCATGTTTTTAAACTACTCAAAGACTAATATTTAAGTGTCAGAATGTTTTATTACTTTAGAATTTAAAATCATTTTAAAACATAAGAATCTGTCCGCCGTGAAAAGTATTCTATTTGAGACAAAAATATTTGGATGGGGTAATAATACACAGAAAAATAAACGCTTAAATTTTCTGAACAATAATATAATTTGTTCAGAGTACAAATTGAAAAATTCGATCAGGTGCTGGTGTACATCTGATTTGAATGCTGACTATCACCGGATGTGGTTTAGAGTGATAAAGTTCCTACGTGGTATTATTTCTCACCAAATTTTTTTCGGCTGTCCAGCTGAGTAAGCAACATTTTAGAATAGCTGGACTCGGTTGCACATCATACCTAAATGTCCTGTGTGGGTCAGGAATCAGGTGATCAAAGTGGTAATGAAGTGTTTGGCGAGATTGGTGATAATTCATAATGAAGCATGTTTCGTGAAGCAAATCATTTACTCGTTGACACATAAATCCAGAATATGATTTTAAAAAATCCTTACAAAATAATGGGTTGTAAAGTTTTGTCTGTATGGCGCATCACCTTTTTAAACATATTATCCTGGTTGCCCATTTTTGTTGTAATTGGACAACTATTTCAATGTGAGGCAATATTTCGATATGAGTGAATATTAAAAATATTGAAATGAATTCTGTATTTTGTCTGCATTTTGCATTTCAAAAATGATATGTTTCCATTTAAATTAAGTATAATAGAAATAAGTATTATTTCATACAAACATAAGTTTCTTGCTTAGTTAATTAATAATCTTGCTTTTCACACATTATCGTTTATTTTTTACGACTAGAAAATTAAAATGAAACTGTTCCTCCAAACACTTTTTGCAAGTCAATTATTTCTCTTACACAAATGCAATTTCTCGGGAATTAAGTTTAAATGCAAAATACAGAGGTGAAAAAATATTTAACACCAAGAAAATGGGAAACTTTCTTTGTATTACCAAGTGTTAGAAAGAAGCTATATAACTAAAATAGCATTTATGGAACTAACACTCATTAAGAAAGTAGGTTCATCAAACATTTTTAAATATAATTCTTAGACCCCAAGGGTAATATTTTCTGGTCTTTTAAGCATTGATGAGTCTGGAAATTTAGCTTCTGCTTAAACCAGATAAGCCTTCGCAATTTGGGTTCTTTTGTTCCGCTCGTAGTTTGAGGAAAGAAAAAATGTTCAACTAACAATAAAAGTAATTAAGTTTCACAATCGATCTTATAAAAGGAAGCCAAAGGGAATTTCCAATTCGTCCAGTTTAAACTTTTTCCCTTTTCTTTTTACTTCTTTTCATTATTAGTGAACTGATAAAGCTCTGTTAACGAAAAAGAAGTTCAGAAAAGATTGTGTGCATATATTAATGCATTAAAAATGAATCGATTTTCTTTTCCTTAACCTTAAGTCTCATTCTTCTTCTGTGGGCAAATAATGAATGGTTTCTTTCATTCGATGCAACAGTTTAACAATGAATATAAAAACAGCCGATTAAAATAAAAAAATAATAATTGAAAAAAAATTTATAGTCCATTTAAAGAATGTTATTTTAATTATTTATTCTGATAAATTCATTCAGATATAATTAGTTAATTATGCTTCTTAATTATCTGTTATTTTACACTGAATAATTATTTTGTTGGTGATATTTTATTTCAATTTTGAGCTATTTTATATTGGTTTTTACGAAATACGAATAAATTGATGCAGTTTCAATTTTTTTTTAAAATCCTCATTTAATGGGAGACATATTCACTGATTCCTTTAAAATTGGATTGTTATATATTAACACCTATCTCAAGCAGAAAAAAAAATCGGATACCAAAAAATTGCTTAGCGTAATAATACTTAAGAAATGCTGTTCATGATGGAAGAATGTGTTATTATATTCTTAAGAAATCTCACATCTTAATTTCAAAATAACTTATGTAAGTTCTAGGTTTCATTGAAAAACAAATAGGAAGTTATTTATTTCTGAATAATTTTAACAATAAGCTGACTAGTATGGGAGTATGGTTTAAGTCAAAATAATTAAAATAATTGCTTTGCATTGGAGTATATATTTATTTAACAAGCAGTTTAAAATGTAATTACATTCATGCATATTCTTTAAATTATTTGTTATCTATTAACCATTAGGAATTTTACTGCAAAATAATCATACAAATTTGTACTGTCTTACAAAATATAAACTGATGTCTTGCTTTTCATTCAGTAATATTTATCAATAAACATCTCTTTTATTTTATGTTAAGTAAAACACTTTAGTTTCTAAACTTGTTTCTCACAAAATTGTAAAATGAAAATTAAATATATAAATTCAAAGAAATGTATACGTTTCTTTCGTAGATTCTTATTATAGAATAGAGGTAAATATACTCCCAACATTATGAAGCATTCATTAGATTAAGAATGACATTAATAGAATCTCTAAGGAATATGCAAACGTTTCAAAATGTATCCAATGCAAATGATTATTCTCACCAGTGACTATGGGAAAGTACGGTTTCTAGAAGACTAAATTCCGTCAGCACGCGTTTCACTTTTGAGAGAAAAGACCGGTGTATTCGCAGCATAAATGGTGTACTTCTTAATGCATCTCTAATAGATAATTAAACTTCTGTTGGTACCACAGGGATACAGCTAACGCAGTAACAAATCGATTTCTTGAAAGAAAAAACTCCAAACCAGACACCTTATAGCGCTCATTTAACTAATCCGAAATTACTATTAATCGCGACTTCAGTGGATTTTTGGTGTCTTACGTTACTTGTAGGCCTTGAACTGAGAAATTGAGCTGTCAGGTTTGAATATGCGCACTGGTCAAGTGGGAATGTAAAAATGTGAAGACATTATTTTGTTATAACAATATAAATAGTAACTTTAATCTAAACCTTATCGGCATCAGCTTCTGACGACGGCTAACAATTATTTTAGTTAGCAGTGTGATTCGTCAGCTGATATTTTTTGAATTTATTTTAAGTGTTTTTAGCATTAATAAACATTTGTGGGATTTTGAATTGCCTAAATGCTTATCTCTTACCTTCTAACATAACTAGAATTAGTTAAATGACTACTAATTAATCACCCCCACATTCGTCATCCTTCCTAAAATTTTCGTAGAACAAGCTGAAGGGTACAATTCAAGAATATTACTCGACGGTTGAGAGTCAAGATTGATCATGGACAAGAAAGTACAAGAGTTGCATTCAAGATCCTCTATTTTGGAAAAATCATTAAGAGACATGGTTCTCTTAGATTGAATATCAGTATGTTGTGACTGTTATTACGGTGGACAGAAGAAAATTTCATTCTATTATTATAGCTGTAGATGTTAAAATCTTGGTGAGGCTTATATATATCACAGTCGTGCTTAATATCACGCCTACTTATGCATACGAATCCTTATAAAATCTATTTGGAAATTATTCTCACGATCTGAAACAACTCGAATAAATATGCTCTTAGTATATCGTGTTTAGAAGTTCGGAAGCTCTCTTAAATTCTTATGCAGAACTTAACCAACTGTAAACTGAATAACGAAATGCTTCGTATACTTAGGTTATGTCATTTGTCAGTCAATTTCCAGCAGTTACTCAATATTTGCAATGATTCTCTCTGCAGCTTAGCAGTAGAAACACAAATGAATTTTTGTTCAGAACTTTAGTTGTTGTTGGAGTTCCAACATATTCCCCAAATAAATAGGAAATACAGTCTTCGTGAATAGGTGTGAAGTTATCCATATAGGTTCGTATGTTAAATCATGAGTGCAAGGATCTCATTGAAGATCTTGAAGTAGAAAGAAGAAAAAATCAATTAATAATCCTCGAGATTAAGAACTATGTTGATATCATTTTATATTTTCAAACAAAGCTACCAAATGTATCCAACCTTGTGCTTGGTTCAGAAGCATCGAACAAACAGTGTTCGGAAGTAACGTGACAGACAATGTTCCGAGAGTAGGTAGTTTATTTATTTTGGATAAGGGATTCGCAGGTATAGATTTTCAGTTGAAAGTGGGTCAGCAATTAGTTGCTTTTAACAATACCTTACATTTCTAGAAGAACCTACTGGTGAAATCCTTACAAAAGCAAATGGTACAATTATTAATACATTTGCAGTAAACAATTTAATATCGAAATAGGATTGCAACAAATAGTTCCGTGAGTCTTAGTAATTGCATATGTGTCACACCCTATTTTGGTGCTGACTCTTAAGAAGTGATTGAGTTGCTTGTATATGTCAAAAACAGATTATTATTCAGAAATGGAATGATTTTAGAATCTAAAGCAGTGCTCCGCAACCGGTGTGCCGCGGCACACTGGTGTGTCATGAGCCAGATACAGGTGTGCCGCGGTCAAATACATTGTATTTGACATTTTACAATTTTTCATCATTTATTTAATACACAATGACAATTTTTTTTCATAATAATGTCTATTTTTCTAAATATACTATAGAATAATTATTATAACTAAATAATTATTCAATGGTCCCCTGGTGATAACCTTTGAAAACTGCACAGTGTGTTGTGTAAACACCAAGACCCACCAAATTAATCATAGATAAAGCAAAAGGACCATTATGCGCGTCGTTGAAGACTCATGCGCATGTGTTATTTGCATTTGCGCGTGGTACATCACGTTCACTCGTATGTCATTGTTGTCACTATTTTACAACACAAAGTTAAATAAACACGTTCCTACCACTAACGATAATTATTATTAATTATCTTACTGAATTATGTATGGTTAACGTTCTTCGTATAAAATTTTTTAAGTTTTATACCCCTTTAAATATGGATAAATTTTTACGTCGGAAAGATTCGTCTTCACGTACAGATGATGAAGAACCCAGCACAAGTGTTACAAAAAACCTAAAGAAGGTAGTGAAAAGAAAGCACGACGAAGACTACATTAAATATGGATTCTCGTGGTGTGGTGACGAAACGGCACCAAGACCACAGTGCATCATTTGCGGCGATCAGCTATCAAACGAGTCAATGGTACCCAGTAAATTAAAGCGGCATCTATATTCAAGCCATCCTAGCTGCGCCAACAAAGACAAACAATATTTTAAGAGGTGCTTAGAACAAAATAAAAAACAGAAGAAATTTATGAAATCGGCCGTAACAGTTTCTGAAAAGGCATTAGAAGCTAGCTATCATGTTGCAAAATTAATTGCATGTCAGAAGGAGCCACATACTGTCGGTGAAACACTTATTAAACCAGCATGCGTGGAAATTGTTAGACTTATGCTTGGGCCCAATGAAGTTAAGGTTGTGAATAAAGTTTCGTTGTCTGCTGATACTGTTAACAGACGTATTCACGATATGTCAAGCGATATTTTAGGAACACTGATTAAAAATCTGTTATCGGCTGAAAAATTTGCGCTTCAGATCGATGAAACAACTGATATTAAAAATAAAGCACAGCTGATAGCTATTGTACGTTTCGTTGACGAGGACTTTATTAAAGAACATTATTTATTTTGTAAGGAGGTTCCAGAGCGAACTACCGGTGAAGAAATTTTTCGAGTAACCGATGATTTCTTCAAAATATGTAATATTCAATGGAGCAACTGCATTGCTGTTTGCACGGATGGCGCTGCGGCAATGACGGGTCGTAAAAAAGGTTTTGTCTCTTGTGTAAAACAAAAAAATCCGACGGTACAATTTACACACTGCTGCATACATCGAGAAGCATTGATGGTCAAGAATTTGCCGGAAGAACTTTTGAACACGATGAATGAATGCATTAAAATCATAAACTTAATTAAATCAAGAGCTATAAATTCGTGAATTTTTGGATTACTTTGTGCAGAAATGGGAGCCGAATATGAATCCTTATTATTTTATACAGAAATTCGTTGGCTATCCCGAGTCAAAGTTTTGGCTTGATTATTTGAGCTTCGTCACGAGGTGTGTGAATTTCTTTTAACACAGAATATGCTCGAAATATGCCAGCACCTCGATGATGATGATTACTGGATAGCCAAACTTGCATACATGGCTGATATATTCGAGCATTTGAATGAACTTAATAAAAAAAAGCAAGGTCGAAATGAGAATATTTTGACGTGCTTCAACAAATTACAAGGATTTATTAAAAAACTCGAACTTTGGCAGAAAGAGTTGCAAAAAGGATGTTTGGAAATGTACCAAAGGACCAATCATATTACAATTGAAAACAACCAATTAATTGTGGATCTGGCCCAACAACATTTAAGTATGGTTCAGCAGAAATTTGATCAATATTTTTATTCCATTAATATGGAACAATACGATTGGACTTGAAATCCTTTTGCAACCAATGCAATAAATTCTACGGAAGTACTGCCTCTACAAATTCGAGAGGAATTTACAGATTTAAATAATGACATGACTTTAAAATTATACTTCTCCGAAGTTCCATTAGATGTTTTCTGGATTTAAATTAAAAAAGAATATCCTCACATTTCCTACAAAGCAATCTTAACATTAATTCCATTTTCGATGACATATTTATGTGAGCAAAGTTTTTCAACTCTTGTATTAATTAAAAATGATAAGCGGTCATGCTTAAAAGATCTTGACCAAGAACTTCGATTTGTGTTGTCAAATATTGAGCCGAATATAAAACTTTTGTGTTCATTGAAACAAGCGCAGGTATCACATTAATATTTATTATGATTGCGTAGAAATAAATATGTTATGGTTTTATGTATGTATACTTTTCAAATAAAAAACAAACATTTATTGTAAAATTTGTGTATCAATTAATACCTATATACTTTAGCTTTTGGTGTGCCGCGGAATTCTAGAAAGAATTTTGGTGCGTCGTAGGTGAGAAAAGGTTGTGGAGCACTGATCTAAAGGAATATTGAATCTTGATAATTTATACTGTATACCTACAAGCAGCAATTCTCCATTTGTGTCTAGATTCCCCGAACTGCTTCGTATACTATTAAGTTTTTTTTCTATATTAAAATCTAATATGTAGTATGTTATAGAGAAATGTAAGGTCCCCCACTATTTGCCAAAGTGAAGCGTTTATCATCTAAGAAGCCACTAAACTGAAAATGAAACTTATGCTCAAAATCCGTGGGCTAGATCATTCCTTCTTGTAAAAAATCTGAATGAAACCTGGTTTATATATAATGAAGATTTTAGAAAATTAAATGTCGTTTCAGTGCCTGATTGGTATCCTCTTCTATACGTACACGAGTTTTCGAGGCTATAGAGAAAGGTAATTTTTTTTTCTGAAATCTACCAGGACAAGCATATTATCATATAAGAATTACCCCGACTGTCCTACCATAAACTGCTGTAATTACACCTATG
>BMAW01036239.1:157682-195156 GCA_019974015.1 Nephila pilipes
TATATATATATATATATATATATATATATATATATATATATATATATATATATGGCATAAAGGATTCAGTGATTTATAAATCAGATATCAGATGTTGCTGAGACTTGAACTACTACTGAGTTTGCGTTGATGACATTTTAGTTACATCAGAAGACGAACAGGCACGTGTAAGAGATCTTGAAGAGTTGGTTGGTTTGTATATCGTGACTTGTATAAGACTGGACTTGTTCTGAATTGTAAAAAAATACATTGGGCAATCTGAACTTTCTTTTTAAGTTCAAGACAACACGGGAAGGAATTTCTTCATATCCGGATGGATTAGAAACAATTATTGAATGTCTAGATTCCACAGCGATTAACAGGTTACGTCGTTTCCTATCCCTTGTTATTTTTTTACCATGGCAAAATCGTAGGATTTGAGGGGTCCTATTGATTATGATCGAGAGGCTTTAGGAACAGACATTTCTGCTTAAATCGGAAACAAGTCTTTACATTTTATATTGCTGCATTCAGCAAAATATTTATATTACGAAACTTCTAATAGCTTTGTGTGCTTATTATTTAGCAAGATGGATAAATTAAGATTTTGAAAAGTTCAAAATAGTTTAGTAACATTAATGCTTAATAGTTATTCTACTTTAATCATTTATGTGGAAATTTGTATACTTGTTCATCTTCAGTTGCCAGTATGAAAATATCTCTCATCTCTTCTATAACATGTTTCTTATCCAATTCGTTAAGAAGTTGGGCAAGAGGATGAATGGAAATACAAATATCATAAGCCGATGCTACTAGATGTCTTAATGTATCTCTTAATATACTCTGAAGATTCTAGTCTTTTCTAAAAGGAAATTATTTTATTCAAAAGATATATTCTAAGATCCTTACGTTTTGTATTTCGTGAACAAGATCACTTTTCAGTTCTTTCAGTGAAATGGAGGGAGAACGCTACCACGTATTAGCCACATTTCAGATTAATGTGTCGAAGCCAGGGTGAAAATATGCGCTACTAAGGTGCGGAGACATCTTTACAATCACTGATTTTACACAAGGTGATTACTTTAGTGTATCAACCATAATGGTGTTCTCGTTTACCTTGGTCAAAAGGGCCCATTTCCTGAAATAGACAGCATAGGACTCCTTTACTCTTCACAAACGAGTGCCTATTTACTTTGGATTGTTTTCCAGATCTTGCATTAATTTGTTGAGTGCAAGGCACCAGGTACTACCCATCTAATATTGTTGAATTACAGATGATTTGAAGTAATGGTTTTTAACTGGAATCCTTTTGAATGTTCCCTCTGACTTGCATAACCTCCATGGTTAAACTCTGTTCTAATGCGTTGGAGCAAAACGAGATTATTGCTCCATTTAAATGCTCCACACTAAGTTGGAGTTATTGGTGATAAATTCATATTAATGAATAATAACATTCAGAGTTACCTAGCTAATATTGTTAATGAAAATCTTATGGATCAAAATTTGGACTAAATGAAATGGTCGACTTGATCTCTGAAGATTTATCCAATAAAGCATCTTTCGGACTATGTCGGGAGACACATGTATTCCGTATTTTCTCGACGTAATTAAAATAACTGCAAAATAAGGCCTGAGTATCGTATGAATTCTGCTTAACACTCCTGTGACCGTCAATTGAATTGATAAGAGGGAAAGTAGAACACCCCAGTAAATTAAAAATTTTGTTAATAAATCACGATTGATGTAAAAATTATATAAAAGCAACTAAATAAGTTTTTTTAAATCCTGATTCTATCACATTGTATGTTTTTATTGTCATTTGTTTTAAAATTCAACACAAAAAAAACCTTAAAATTTGGAGCATAGTGTGCATAAGGATAAAAAATAAGATGGATCTTAGAAAGTAAGATCTTGATATGTGATTATGCTTAATATTAGCTGGTGCTTGCTTCTAAATACATACTCTACAATAGAAGTAGTTCTTATATAGAATTGTATAATATTCGAAGGACGCATCAAAAGAAACAAAGGGAAAAAGAGAGAAGCATATCTGATTGCGCACATGCGATCCTTTGAGCACTTTCGTTAACATAGTTGATGCTTAAATATGCCTTTTGATGCATTTCTTAAAACTTTTCGATATATTGATCGGAATTATGACCAATATTTTGTCATTGAGTTCATTTGAGTTTTTTCAAATTTTTTTTTATAAGAAACCAGATTTGTGTCACTTGCGAGGTTTTCGCAAATCTAACAATGTTACAGAGTTGCATTCATAGCTTGATCAAAAATTCCATACTCAGTCCATTCTATATACTCAATGTTTACCATGATGAAAAATCTAAAGGCAATGGAATAAAGATATTTAAATAATCCACCCTTTGTAAATTAAAAGCAATTGAAATCATATTTTATCATGGAGATATCTAATTATTTGTGAATAAGTATGTGCAAATTTAAAAGCATAAATAATTATTGTATGAGCGATTAATAATCAGTAGCTATATTTATATTTTTTGTCATCTATATGTACACCATGCATTAAATCGAATGTATTCGTAACTTTAAAAATTTACAGAGTAATTATAAATATAAAATTATATACATTAAACCAATAATTTAAAAGTTAATTTCTAAAAAGAATCTTAGGCTTTAAATTTTATGATTTAAATGTTCTTTAATTTGTATACAAATATTGTGCATTATTTTAAATGTATGAGCTTTTAATAGGAAACGAATTATGTACACTGTAAGAGAACTAATCTTTTTAGAAAGTGTTGAATATCAGCTTTAAAGATAAAGCATTTTCAGGCAAGTGTACAGTAATACTAGAGAGACACGTTTTGAGCAAATCGTAATTTAAGATATTTTTCTCTGTTGCCTAACAAATGTGTTTTAATTTTTAAATTTCAATTTTTGTGCATTCTATATATCAAATTCCATTAAATAATAGATCTAAGTAATCAGCTAAATAACCTCTGTTTCTTAACTTATAATAAAGATTCTGATAAACAAAGCTAACATCTGAAACGTTTTAAACATTTTAGTGTCTCAGTTACCTTAATATGTTTCTCAGAAAAACATTTTAAGAGTTGAAATGTTTTCTTCTTCATTTTTTTTTATCATCGGTGATTCAACAAATATAATAAGTAAATTTTTATCACTGATAAATAAAGTGTTACTAAGGGTCTTATAAACAGACAATTACGAAATAAATTATACATAAGCACTTGAGATAGTTATATAGCAGGGAAAAATTTTAAAAACAGCAACTGAAAGATATATAGCTAAAATGTATGTAATTGCGTACAATTTATAATAAAATATTTGATGCAAATATTATTTAGTAGTATTCATATTACAGTAGTATAAATGCTATTTACTATTATATCATTAATTAATTGTAAATTAAAATCTATATTCAGAAATGAAATTACTCTTCGGATTCCTTAATTCAATGCTCATGATATTTGAAAAAGAATTTTTTTTAAATTCTATTAGTTTAAATAATAGAAGAGAAGCAAAACTGAAATCCTAATTTATGGAATGAAATTCCTTTAAAAGGAAATAGTCAATAAAGGGAAATACTTTTTAATATATATGTTGTTTCTTTCTAAGCAGGAACGTGCTTTCATTACTTTTTAAGATCATGCACAAATTAAAATAAAAATAAATGAAATATGAAAAAGTTCTATGTAAAGTTTTGTAGTCACCCAAGGTGCCCTTTTTCATATAATTATGATTAAATTAATCAAAATATAGAAATTAAGTTACACAATGAAACGTCGAGAAATAGACAATATTAAACTTTTCAGATACTAAATGAAAGGAAATGAAAAATTATTAAATTGATTATAATTAAGCTAAATGTATTTAAAATTAAAGCAAATGATAAATTATTAAATTGTATATTATATCAGCTACATATAATTAAAATTAAAGGAGACGATAAATATTTAAATTGAATATATTTAAGATAAATTTGATTAAAATTAAAGCAAACGATATATTTTTTTAAATTTAACATATTTAAGTTAAATAGTTAAATGTAATTTAATTGAAGCAAACGATACAAATTGAAATGTGATCTGGTACTCCAAAAGGGATCTAACTGAAACAATAGTCCTTGGGTGGCTAATAAAAAAGAAAAAAATGATTCATGCAAAATTTTACAAAGAAGATATTTAGGCAACATAAGGACTCATTTAGATTGCAATTATTAAATTATTGAATTAATTTTAAGAATAAGATAATAAGACAATAGGAAATTTGATTGATTGATACTGTCAATTACTCAGAAAATATTTTATATTGAAAAAGGCTTTGGTGACCATTTTGTCGTATATTAAACCTATAGTACTTTTCTCGGCAAATAAAATAAATGCAGTCCATTTTTTTGCTCGGAAATTCCACTCAAGGTAAGCTCAAAAAACTTTACTGCAGAATATGAATAATGTAATATAAATTACTATAACACCCTACTAAAAAAATTCAATATGTTGTAAGAATGCTTGATTAGAAATGCGTTATATACATTCTTTGCTATAAAAATTTACTCACCAAGAAAGAGCTGTCAGAATAAAAAGAAATTTTACAAATGTAAGTACATTGTTGATGTAAGTAAGTGATTACAAAATCAAAGCAAATTATTAATTATAGTAGGGAAAATTACAAATAAATGGAGGTTTTAGTACTCTATTGGGTCACGTATAGCATTAATGTATGATGTGAGTGCATGATGTGCATGGAATTTACTTTTATCCTGATTAGCATCATTTGTTTATAAGACAAGAGTTGCATATTTATCTTCCGCGCTATATGTGTCGTGTATATTTGAAGATTTAATTTCTATACTTAAGAAATAGTTAAACTTAAAAAAGTTTACTGAAGAATTTTCATCTATGCATTTCATCAATATATTTATGCTTTAAGAATTAGAAAAAGTATTAGATAAATTATAACTTTTATTTTTGAAAAAAAGAATCAATTAATGAAGTTGCTGCTCCAAAAACTAAAGACATTTACATCTGTTGAGATCTACTATCATATTCTTAGAAATGTATGTTATATAGGAAAAATAATTAAGGGACACAATGAAAAAACTCCATTACAACTTTAAAAATGAAAGAAAACTAGCTTTTATCTCCTTTCATTAAAACGGTATCAAAAATACAGAAGAAAATGTAAGCTCAGCTTTTAAAACAATGCACATGGTAAACAAGAAATTTTCATCAAGGAAAGTAAATACAAAAATAATAAAAAGCACGACTTTTAATTTAAAAGATATTTGTTCTTGAAACAACAATTAAGACTCACTGCCACACGTAAGACTTTTGAATACACAATTTAGCGCAATTTTTAGAAATTATTTTTAAACTTAAGAAAAACAATTTTAAATACAAGTACCAAAGCTAATTACAACTTTCTCTAAGTAAAATGGAAAAGAAAATACAATTTTTTTTTCATAAAAAGACTGTATCTTTCATTTGATTTCATTTTTGAACTATTTATTTTTTTTAAACTCATTTCATATCAACATAGAACAAATGTGAATAAATCTACACCGAAAAATCCTCATTTAGTATCTTGAAAATTTAAACATAAAATAAAACAACACATATTTCAATGAATTTAGAAAACTCATCAAATCATTAAGAATTTATTATTAGTTAGAAAATAAATGCTGTAACTGATAACGAGAACGATATATTTTTGAATTTGACTGATATAATTTGCTTATTTTTGTAAACTTCTAAGATTCTAGTCAGCACACACCTTAGTGTGTTTAAAGTCATGCAATATTTATTTGTATGCAATAATTATAATAGTTTTAACAAGTATAGTCCCTAAAGATAGGAAAAGTTAGTCTGTCATGTATAAAAGACTTTTCTGGATTATAGAATTTGTTTTGTAGTAATACTAACTTTTTCTTCTACATTTATCAATAAGTTAAATATTTATGTAAATATTTAATTTGTGTAAATTAATAAAGTGGTTTTCTTTATATTTAAAACATTCTTTTTTGTGCTCTTACTATTCATTTTGTACAATGTATTGAAACTGCTTATTTGTTTTTTTCATTTTTATGATATTTTGTCAATTTTAATTATAAAGTAATAATGAGTAATAGACTTGGATGGAATAAAATTCTGTTTATCCTAGCATTGTAGTGCCAAGCCTGAAACAACATTTTAAATTGTATTAAATTCAATTTTTCTTTCTGTATTCTTAATTGTTTCTTTGACACTTAATTTTTTTTAATACATTTTAACATAAAAACTAAGTTTCATTACTTTATTCCAATGATAATAGTATTCACAGCAGAATAACATTTCCTGAAACATAAGTATTTCTATATTAACATTTTTAGTCTATATTGCGTTTTATATGTAGTATGTAACCTTAGAAATGAGAGCAATTCAAAAAGTATTCTTTTTTGAAGACAAATGGCACCATTGAAGTAAATTGTAACTGCTATTGGTTGCTGTTATCTGTTAAACGGAGCCGAAAAAAAAACCCGAAATTGTTTCATAAGTCAGATTTGATTTTGTTATCACTTACTCCCAAATAAAAATGTGGTTGCTGCCAGCGTCATTTTCATCTAGTTGTCACCGTAGGTGAGACTTGGATTCATCATTAGGCACCAGAGATTAAGCAAAAATTAAGACTTTGAATTGCTTCCGATGAATATTTTCCAAAAATAAGCGAAGATTATTTCATAGGCCAAAAAAGTTATGAAGAAGAATATTTTAACTGCAAAAGTCATCATGATTACGAATATGAGTGACTGAGACTTAGACAATTGTCTAGTGAGTCAAGATGATTACTAAAACCATTTTCAAAATTACGAGTACCACCTCTTGGAATTTCAAAGGAATTATTATACGATCCACTTATTAATCTTCTGTAATTTATTTTACGTTTTATTTGATATTTTGTGTGTTGTAATATTAGTGTTTTGTTCATGTGTATATGTTTATAAAAGTTGAAAAACCTCAAGTATATGAAGCTAAATAAAAGGAACAATTTTTTTTTAAATTTCTTATGTAGTAGGAATTACTGGAATCTAATACTTCTAATCCCTCAGTTTTAGTACCATTATCAAAATTAGCTTCTATACAACTTGTGAGTTTAATTGAAATACAATCATATATAAAATTCCAGTGAGTTCCTGTTTTAAAAACTGAATAATTTGTTTAACTGACTAAAATTCAGAGACTAAGTCTACTCTAGATTGCTTATGACCTAACTCCAAATTGCAAGTAATTCCAAAAGTTATTTTATCATATACTTCTTTCCCGATGACTCTATCTAACTTACGTTCTGAATCATAGTTACAATTACTTCTAACATTACCTTTACTATGTTTCTGCACCCATCTAAGATCAAAGAACTATAATCGTATAAAGTTTATAATAGAAGTAGGATATTGCTTTAAAATTGTATAGTCAAAAATTTAAATTCTTAAGAAACTCTAAGAAAGATGTAATAATTAGAACTATAACATATATTTATCTCAAACTATTCTTACAAGAAGTTTCTAAAATTTAAAAAAGATAAAAATTTATCCTCAAAAAAACTCACAAAATCTACCTTATCAAGGTTTGTTAATTGAAAAGCAATGTAATGATAAATAATACTATAAATATCAAACTCTAATACACTATTAAAAGCAAAATAAATGATAATTTACCGACGATTTTGAATGCTTTTTAATAATGTAAGACGGAGCAGAGATTATGAAAAATATAACACAGTTGATTGTTGTTAAATCAAACATTGTCATCTCATATTTCTTGCATATTACAATATAATAAATCAAACAAAATTATATATATATAAACAAATATTTCATTCCATTATAATTTAATTTATACACACACACACACACACACACATATATATATATATATATATAAATTAGAGTATAATGGAATGAAATATTTGTTTACTTTCTTATGAAACTAGATTTATAATTTGAGTAATCTTGGCGTTTATGTTTGTTAGGATGTGCTTAGTATTTTTGTTAATAACTTAATTGTTCTTGTTAAAACATCTTACATTAAGGAATGATGTTTAGATATGGAATGAGAGAGAGTATTTTTTGACAGGAAAATATACCATTACTGTTTAAAGCGATGGTTTCTGGTTGGACTTAAAGGCAGGGAAAATAATGGAGGAAAAGTGAAGTGGCAAATAAACCACAATATTTTATTCTCAACAACATCCGACAACCTTTGGAATTAAGGTGAGAACCACTGAGGCTATTTGGTAATAATTTTGATTGTCTTAAAAATTAGTTGAATTTATTAAGGAATTGATAACGCGGAATTACATATATATATATATAATCTACATTTGATAAATCTATAACCCTTACATAAAAAATGTACATAATATTAGTGATTAGCATTGTTTTATTACGTAAAGAGCAAAAGACTTTATACTCATTACATTTGTTGCCCAATTTTTAGCTTAGGAAAGAAAATAAAGATAGAAATTTTGAGGATTATTCCTTAAAAACAACTTATAACTATTTTACATATAAATCAAAATATAATATCTCATTCGTTATAAAACATTTACCATTTAAATAATATCAATTTAACACATCAATCAATAACTCCCGAGACTAACCCAGAGATGGCGCTCGTAGTAAACCAGTAACGAGATCTTTCTAGAGTACGAACCTTTGCTTGAAACGTGTCCAAATTTTAAGTTGATCGGACCAGAAACAGCTGAGTTATCGAGGTTGGAGTAAAGTCGTTTTGTAGTTTGTTTAAAAAATGGAAAAAACCGAGTTTCGTGTTCTGATAAAACATTGTTTTTAATGGGTAAAAACACCGTGCAAGCGAAACAATGGATTGAAAAATGTTACCTGGACTCTTGTCCATCAAAAGCAACGATTTGTCGGTGGTTTGCCGAGTTTAAACGTGGTCGTAGGCATAGGTCGTAGGTACATAATAGACAGGAAATCTGAAGATTGATTTATAATTGGTTTAAGCGGATTTAACAAGTTTTAAGAGCCTGTGATGTAATACATAAAAGGGATACTTTGGAAGGGGATCAGAAAATAAGAATGAACATTTTCTTTTAAAGGAGAGAATGGGTAAATTTAGTAAATTAAATTATTAATTATTATAGTGAGAAATTAATGGGAATTAAGCTAAATCATTATATAAATATATATATATATATATATATATATAAATTCAAAATAAGCTTCAAGGAAATAAATTATATTTGAACGCGTGATAAAGTCATTTTATGAAAAACAAAATGACGTAGAACCTTAACGAAGAACGCAATTACGAGGAGCACTGAAAATTGAAAAATATGTAAGATATTAAAATTATAAGTAGATAATAATTTCAAAAATGGGAAAAAAAACCACACAAAATTCATTCTTTTTTATGTTATGTTTTTTAGTATGATAAATTTTTGAAAAATATTTATTAACAGGAATTTGTAAGCTTATTGAGTTTAAACTTATACAGAATAAATTTTCTTAAACAGTTTTTTTATTAACGCACATTATATGCAACAAATAAAAATATTATTATTTCCAATTCCTCCTGCGAACTTGTATATCAAAGTACAATCACATGTAGAGATTTTAATTAAGACATTTAGTACAGAGAAATTCGTTTTATCTCATAAAAATTAAGAAATTTAGTATAGATTAAATACAGAATTCTGTATGCTCAACCTATATACTCAGTTTCATTGAACGTCTGTGAACCGCGGCATTTGGAAATATTTGGATATAAAATTGTATCCTACCTTATCTAGTCTTAATTACATGTTCGCTTGTATATATTTGGATAAATTACTAATACTCTCCTACAAAAATACATAAAAACGTCTCATAATTCTCAATATTATTATTTCTAAAAGGAGTTTATGAGGCAAGTAATTAACATTTTATATAATAGTTACCTTATATGCTAATTATAAAATAAGCTACGGATTCATTCGATCTTCACATGAGAATTAAATTGGTCTGAAATTTCGATTGCTTATTAAGTATTATACATCATTGTTAAAAGTTTCAGTGAGATAGAATAATTATTGACTGTCTTTGTTTTAAAGTAAATCTTAATTTAAATTCTCAAAACTGATCGTCCATGAAGCATCTTATTAAGATTAAGCTTTATCATATGTGTATATAATTCCCTAAAAATAACGATATATCACAAAGATTTATTTGACATGCATATAGAAAAATGGCACTTAATTCCAATAAATCTTTAATTTAGGTATTAAAAAAATGCACATTTTTCTTTAAATATAGTAAAACTTATGCTTTGAAATTGTTCCAAAAAAATGTAATTTTATTGTATCAGTATCAGTGGAGATTAATGCTCACTTGACTCTTAAACGTTTTTGCTTCCGAGTTGTATTTGTCTACGAAATATACTTTTAGTTCAATAAAGTTCATCATGAAATGTTATGCTCCTGTTTTGAGGAAAATTGTAGGTTTTTTTAAAAAAAAATTGGTTTTAAAATTTCATAACAGTTACTATGAATGACATTATTCCAAAAATAAATACATGACTTTCTCTGCAAATACGCAAGATATTGAAGGAAATTAACACCAACATTACTGCATAATCCCTGAAAATATATTACTCAAATTACAGATCTATATATAACTGCTTTAAATTTAATGTTAATCATGCAAATTAAATGTCAAACATAATATAACTAAAAATGTAAAAATGTTTTTTTTATTTTGTATTGATTACCTATATTATTCCATTAAAGAAGAAAATATAAAATAATTTCCTACAACTTCTCACCCTGGGAAAAACGCTGGAATACTGGTCGGGTCAAAAGGTGAGGTACCAGTTTATAAAGAGTGTGTCATATATATACACACACACACACATATATATATATATATATATATGTGTGTGTGTGTGTGTATGTATACAATTCTATGTTTATTCTTTCCAAGTGTATACAATTATTGCAACATTTGCATCTAAAAGTTTAAATTTTTAACCTGACATTTTAACATATTTAGAGTTAATGCTTAGTAGTATGCCAGTAATAATACAAGTACTCTTGTTGTAAGTCATACAAAAGTGGAAAAATTTTGCTCCTTTTATTTTTCTTAATACTATAAAGACAAGAACATTTATTGGATTATTCATTGACAAGAACATTTATTGGATTTTTGTGTGTGCTATATGAGTTAACTATTACAATTTATTATATTTTTATGACACACATACAAAAACAATTCTGAAAGACAATAATTATTTTATCAGAATCAATTTTCTTTATTTGAGATTTAATTTCTAACTCATGTAAATTTTTTATTGCAAATTTCCAAACATTTTGAGAATTTTCATTCAGTCTTTAACTTGACTAAACTTTACACGTATAGATTTGTATCTGATAGATTTTGATGGCTGTTATACAATTCAGAGAATAACATAATTCTCGTATACGAATTTGTACTTACTTTTCTTAAGTTTTATAACAGATCGTTGAGTGGTTGAACGAAATTTCTATTCCACAAGAATAAAAAGTTAAAAGGAAAATCTTACACATTTTTGATATAAATGGAAAGATAAACATGAAAAAATAAAAACCTTAATTTATTACCTTGAGTCAATGGTGGTTACAGATGGAACATGATCTCTCTTAATTTAAATAGCAATTTTACATTTCTTACAAGAAACATTTTCAGATGTTAAATACAAAACACCTCCATTAGATAAATAATACTTGTAAGCAAGTTCGAAACAGATGTCTAAATTAAGAAAAAAATATTATTATAAACCATCGCAAGACAACATAAATATTTTTGAAACTGGGAAATTATTTGTTTGCTTAAAGTACGCATGAAACTTATTGTAAATGAGCAGAGGACAATGTTAAAAAAAACACTGGCACCTTGAATAACTCATCATTAAAAAATAATTATTTTCCTGAATAATCTTTGATATTCTTCATTTCCTAACAATTAATTAGCTCGTAAAATCCAGCTAAAAATAAAGCATGTTATTAATAACTTTCCTCCGATCTTCGGATTTGGATATATAAGAAATGCGTATTGAAAAATATTAGTTACACACATAATATGTATCATGGTAATTGAATAAATGTTACAATTCGTTATTTTATGCATAAAATTCTTTGAATTAGATACTTCTTAATTTGTCTTCGCTGATAATATATTTTCACTTTTCTGAGTAATATTCTGCCTTAATCCTTTAAATGGTAGAAGATATAAAGTTACTTGATAGAAGCAAAGATAATTGTTTTCTAAAGCAAAAAAAGTGCATATTAATTTCCATTAGTGCTAATTCTGAATAGTAATAAAAGTGTTGCATTTTCTGTGTGCAAAATACTTACTTTTACGATCTTTAGAGGCTATTAAATTTTTCCACGAAATATTGTATCTATATACGGAAACCAATTATGCATGTATTATTTTGAATACTGCAACTTTAATGTAAAGAGACATTCAGTTTCTATTCATTCATCACGAAAATAATTTAATGGAAATGTCAAAAAGGATTTTGTTTGATATCTACTTATAATTTTCTTATATTTCTCTTTAACAAAGTATTACAAAAATTAGAATACAATGATATTTGTGAAAAAAAATATCAATTTTCAATAAAAGCAATTCATAACATGAATTTCGTAGAAATATAGATTCATACGTTCATGAAATTCTGGAATTTTTGCTAAGAGTTATATGTGATACAAACACTCAATTTCTAATGTGACTGCAATGGAAATAATTGGTGATAATGTAAATAGAGATAAATCTTCCTATAATAATGTAATAGGAAGATTAATTTTGAGATTAAATTGTAAATTAGAAACACACAGCAAGCAATATAAACAAAATTATATGTTCGGTTTTCAGTATTTTATAAATGAATCCACAATGCTGTATCCCTAAAAATTAAAATTATTTTCTGCGTAATTTTGAACTTGAATTTTTGAAGTCTTGATTTTAAGCTGTATCAACCTTAGTTATTTCATATTGATCAGAAAATTTGGAAATTTTGACGTTCTAAATATAATTTCATAATTTATAAAATTTTAATTTAGTTATTCAACATCGATATATTTAAAAAAAATGAAATAAAATGGCATCTGCTAAAATTAAAATTATTTCTAGGTATATCATAATATTCTTTAAAATTCCAGAGTTCAGTAGTCTTTGAGGCTAATTTTTAGGGGTATAAACTAGGTTGATAAAATTATTACAAGGTTAATTTTTACTAGGTAGTATCAATGAACTTCTAAGTCTTAATCTTCTACACACGCTAATGCGAGATGGAATACTGAACTGAGAAAAAAAAAAGACGCCATGGAAAAAGAAGATAATTAAGGTTCAACTTTCCCTTAACAGCAGGGAAATAAAGTCCTATTAAAATTATTAGTAACAAGTCTGGACGCATCTCTGCATCGTTAGCCAACCGAAGTGTCATGTAATATGCTCTGAAGTTAAGTGGTGTAATTTTCACGGTGTATAACCTTTGCTAAACGTGAATTTTGTAGTACCGGGATAGAGTATAACGATCGATAGGAGTAAATTTTAATTTTTTATAACTTCAAGCGACGGATCAATGAAAGAATGTCATATACGCATGATATATCTTCTTTAAATTTCTTATAACAATTCTATATCACACATATCTAATTATATTAAATGATAAAAACTAATATCACCTTTCTAGACATCGCCAAATAATTGTGTTATAAAAGGATGTAATTAAAATTCACCTACAGAGATTTCGGAAAAATGCAACATTTTAAATTGTTAAATGTTACTTTTCATAATTTTGCGAATGAGATAAAAAAATAAGAACTATGCATGTGTACAAATAAACTGAAAATAATAATGCTGTCCAAACTACGAGTCCTAAAATGTATTTAAATTATTTTAAATACCAATGGCTGAAAACACTCCATTATAGTTTATTGCTAAAAATTAATTATATACTAATTATAAATAACACTTATTAATATTTTAACGTTTTTCAATAGTCAGTTGAACCTAAAAAAGGGTGTATTTTATTCGCAATGGAAGAAATCATGCAACAATCCTGAAACTTGTAAATAGAAAAAAAAGATTAGGTATGCAAATGATTAAAATATCGTTCGCGATCACGTAAACTCACACACAAAATCACAAGTGATACAACTCTGAACCGGTAGACTTAAAAATCATTGTTTGTGAAGTCCGTAAGAACACAAGAGACACTGATGCAATAATCTACGGAAGATGAATAATGTATTTTTGTCACTAGATAATCTGATTTGAATATTCAACTTACTCCAATAAAAACCACATATTTGGGTTGAATATTGCTGGCTGATCTGCACTCCGTATAATCCTATACTTGAATCGCTCCGACGATACTACCAGACTCTGTAGACAATAGTGAATACATGAGGGATGTAACAAACGAAGTACCGGGTAAGGAAGGCTAAAACAAACAACCGATAATGAGGACAGCAAAATCATTCAAAAGGCATGCATGAAACTAATAGTGATTCGGTTTTTAATTTGTGGAATTATAGATGACCATGTGAGTGTGAAAAGTATTGTAAAATGCCTAAAAGGAATTAAATCTGAGGTCATACAGAATTTTATGAGTTCCGCATTAAACACAGAAACTTCGGAATGATGAAAGTGAGGAAGCATGTTTTGTTTTATGATTAGATGACTATCGTGTCTTGGTTAGTTGGGTCACATGAGGATGGTACACTTCTGATTTTTTTGTTCAGAGATACTGCTCCCGAGCTAGATTTGATATGGTAAGAGGAACATTGACCTTTGATAATTTTACCTACCTAGTTTTAGTTTATGGTGCAAATGCCTTCTTGCGTTATATGGATTACATTGTTCAGCCTCAGTGGTTTCATTCTTTTTTCTAGAAATCCTGGACCTATATTTTAGTAAAATAATGCCCCAGCGCTTAAGGCACAAGTTGTCCAGAATTGCATAACATCATGCGCAAACACTTCTACGACTTTCACGCTCCCCATATCTCCCCCTGAAGAATACGCCTACAAATCTGCTACTTTGCTATTGTATTTTAGATTTAGTAATCACTGCACTACAAGCATGGGCCAGTCTATTCCCTGACCTTATCAAGTATCTGGCTGACTCTATGCTACGTTCTGTTATTATTTGTACTGCAGCACCCGGTACTAGGACCATAACTGCTGAAAATTAATGAATTTGTGCTTCTGATGTTTAGATCACTTGTAAATTTCATGCGTATCATTAAATGTATTACATTCCGATTTTTTCTAATACTTTCTTTTTTGTGCACTATTTTCATAGACAATGAACATATCCTACAGAAAGTTTTATGAATTTTCACATTCATACATTGTTAAAAAATTTTTAAAAAAATGCTCAAATAAAACCTATAAGTTATATAAATTTGTTGAATATTATAAAAATTAGTCAATTGCTTAAATATTAGAAAATATAAAATAAGGAATTTTCCTCCTGTATGTTCAAAATTTTAACTCCTTGTCATTTCATTTAATTTAAAAATTAGGTTATGCTGAAAAGCAGAAATTTTCTTGTAGATTTTGAAAGAAATGTTTCCAAATTCTTAACTTTAAATACCTTAGTCTTAAATTTACATTAAATGTTTAATTCTTCAGTAATATTAATATTTGTATAATCTACTATGATGAAGTTAAATTTTTCGTGAAAAGTATTTTTTTTTCCAGGAAGTTTGGATAAGTAACATGAAAAGAACTGTTTATGGGAAAAAAATAACTTTTTGGATTAAGCAAGACTTAATCATTACTTCTTACGAGTGTTAATTTTTAAATTTTTAAACAAGACAAAATGTATTGAAAAGATTTGTATATGTACAAAACTCATAAGTATTCTTTAAAAATATGTATCTTGCTTCAAAAATTACCATATTATGTAAAGGCACAACATAGGAAAGGCAAAAAAAAAATAATTATATATATATATATATATTTGGGTTTTTTTTGTATTATTATTACCTGCTTTTTACTTATGTTTATATTGAATTTCTTTTATTTTCATTGATATGTATGTTGCATAAAATATTGATCTTGTCACAACACACACCAACGTCACATATTTTTATCTTACATTTAAATCAAAAGTATTTTCATTATTAACTGTCGTTTTGTATGTTGCACTTGAGTATTATTTCCAATTTATGTCTCGTCTTTATATACTTTACGTATTCTGAGTAATATAATAACTTCTTTTTATGCTACTCCCGTGCAATTTACCCAGTATTTATCTGTAGAGCATTGTCAACTTCTTTATTTGTTTGAAACTAGAATTGGGTTTGGCGTGCCACGCCATTAATGTACTGATAAACCGTACTATACTACTGACTGTTGTTATACTAGTGCACTTTTTTGCCGCACTGAAACTTCTGGCTAGTGTTAAAAGAAATTACTTCTTGGTTACAAAGCTTATTTCGTCCTTGTGCCAATTACTCTGTTACAAAATGTATCACACTATCATATCCTTAACAGTCAAAATAAAAAATGTTTCATAGAAAAAATTTAATTTTGCTCTTTCAAAAGAGATAAATTTATTCCATTAATAAATCTCATTTAGTGTTTCTTATTTTTATTTTGGTTCAAAATAAGTTCAAGATCATGTGTGTTTTAAAGGAAATTTTATATTAAGTAAATTTTATTAAAATACCGTAAACGCAACACCTACTTATTAAATCTGATTTTCATTTATAATAATGATGTTCTCCTAGAATAAAATATTGAAAAATATAAGGACATATATGAAGGTATATTATTTGTTGTAATTGCTTATTTCGTATAGTGAAGACAATGCATGTATTGTTTCAAAATCAATTTATTTCAAACAATGTGCGTTCTTAATGTTAGCAACAAACCACTAAATTATTACCATTTTCCATCTAATAAAATCAACAGAGAAAAAAGTAACCGAAGTATGTAAAATTACGTTATGAAATACACATTATTGGATAATTTGAAAAGTATGATATCATAATAAACATGTTTAAATATCTGTGGAAATGATAGAAACTACTGAGATAAAAATTAGCAAGATACATTTAAGGAAAGTTCAATATTTTTCATAAAACTATCATTGAAATACATATATTTTATTTACATCAGCATAACTACAATTTTAGTGACAATTGAAATAATATTAACATTAATTAACAAATTTTTGAAGCCAAACAAGTTCGGAAAATTTAATAATTAATTTAAATCAATGGGCTTGGAGGAAAGACCTTTTTTATATTCCCTTCTAAAAAAGAAAACAAAAATGAAGTATTGAGGCCCTAATACATCCTAAAACTTCATTTCTATACTCATCCAAACTATTGCGCAATAAATACGTATTTGATTTAATTTACTAATTCATTAAGAAAGTACCGAACAGTATGCCATTGAGTAAGTTGCGAACATGTTTTCTTTATATCACTTCTTGTAGATGTCTTATATGACCCATTAATGATGCTTTTACTTGAGTTTTAAAATGCTTAGTTTAATGAATTCTTGTTTCTGATGAAAATTATTTTGTTTCTTATTCTAATAAGGATTATATAGCAATTTAAATAGTTTTAGAAAGAAAACTTTTTCAGGTAAAAGTAATTTATTTATTGAAATTAAAGCTTCTTTTAATCAATTGACAAAAGTATAAGGAACATAACTTTCAATAAGCCACTTTTAAATTTAAACAACAATTTAATATATTAATTTTCATTCAGTTATATCTCAATATTATTTGTTGGTAAATAGTTTCATAACATTTGTGATAAAATTAAAAACGTACTTAATTTTTACTACAACCTGTATTAAGTGAATTTGAAGAATCCCTCTTTTGTATGCAATCATTTTATGAATTGTTCTACTATTGATCAAAATATAAACGTTACCTTTCTCTTTTTATTTTGCTCTTTTACGTAACAAAAACTGATGCATTAACACGAAATGCGAGTCTCACACGCAGATTCATACGAGTATGTGTTATTCATTTTCAAATCTAAGATTAATTATTTATTTAACCAATGGTAAAATAATTTTTTTGTTCTAATTCCTTAGAAAAAGAAAAAAATAAAAACTTTCAAATACGAATATGTTTCCTTCATTGTTCCTAGAAGCTATTTTTTTTAATCTCAGTTGCATAATTAAAAAGACATTTTCTACTTAGAATAAAAAAAGATTAGTAAAAAGTATTTAGAATTAAAAACACTTTTTTTCAAGTCAAGATTATCCCAACAATGTTTTTATATATAAACAAAGGAGTTTCTATTTAAAATTATAAAGTGATAAATGATGTATTAAGGAAAATCATTAAGATTGAACAAGAAATCCTTCTTCCTAGGAAAAAAAATAATTCTTAAAATACTACTATGAGTTTCTTTATAAAAAATAAGACATTCACTTAATAAAGTTAGAGTTATTTCTTTTACCCTCTTAAGTTTTTTGTCAAGATGTATAATCATATTATAAATATTTTAGTAAACTCCTTTAAATAAAAATCCAGAAATTGTATTTCACACTTGGAAATTATTGTATTGCTGGAAATAATTTATAAAATGTTAATTATAAATTCTCCTCCTGAGAAAATAAATATTTCCCAATCATAAAAATACAAATTGATGCATTTTTTAGATGGGTACATTCCTTTCCTTTTTTTAATCCCGAATGCAGTACAAAATATTGACCATTCCTAATTTCATAAATATTCTAAGGAGTGATAGAATACCATAAGTATTTGCAGACATTCAGCTAATCAGTCGAAGTGCAAAATCTAAATAATAGGAAGTGACATGACCGTGGTTGTTTTCTAATTACACTAAGAGAGGCGAAGACGTTTACTTTTCCTTAGACAGAATCTCCCCTCAGCTACACTGTCGAAAATGTGCTCTTCATCCCAGTCCTTATATCTCATTTTCTACAGATTCTAGGAGTGAGAATTTGTAAATATTTCACATGAATTTCAAATTTGTCGGGAGAATTATCGCTACTTTTCTCCCTTTATTTTCTTGTTTCTTCTGAATAGGAAGATAAAAAAAAGTTTATTTTCTTCTTACATTCTTCCTGGTCAGGAAAAAGTGCATTTGAGATAAGGTAACATCAAAAGGTGTTTATAGTTGTACTAATTATACTTCTCAGTCAATTTCAACGTGTTTCTGTATCTGGTTCGTAAATTCGTTTTATTAACTAATTTCAGGTTGTTGATTTCAGAGGAAAAATAAAATTATTTATAACTAATCACAATTCCGAGATATACAGAAACATAAAAATGTAATAATAAAAATATTTTCAAACAAATAATACTGTTTACTTGATAACTATAAAAATACACCTTTAAAAATTAAATAAGGCACAAAATGTACAATGTTTATTTTTCCAAAGCATCGTTTCAATTTGATATGGAAAAAAAATTATAGAAGTTTTTCTTTTGTCTGGCATCGCACCAGTTTTTCTAAACTGAAATCAAGAATATTAACTCATTATTTGAGGATCTTCGGGATCTCAGTAACGATGCTCCACGATACTGATATTTTGATGAAAATGTTTACCCTGATCATCCTTTACTACTCCAAAATTATTTGGGAAAAAATCTAGGTAAGAATGCAAAAAGTAAATTTGCAATGATTTTCCGAATCACATGTTTCTGCAGTTGTCTAATAAATTACTTACTCCAGCAACATAAGCTTCATATCCTCGGTTATCAAAAATTCACCGAATAAATGCTTTAAGCATTGATCAAGCTAATAACTCCAGAATTGTGAGTTTACAATCAAAGGTCGAAATTTCAACCTGTGGCGCAATAAAAATGTCTTTCAATTTGTAAGCTCTATTAAAATGATTTCTTTCAACTTTGTTTCACTCAATTTAGCAAACATTTAACACAAATGTCTGAAATCTTGAACATATTTATTAAGATATTTGACAAAGTACTTCCCCATTATTAATTTTATATAACGTGGAGGCAAAAGAGTTTTACTCAACTAAACTGATACACTTTTAGCATATTTTATGAGATCAATCTTTTAACCAGTTACCAATGCAACAGATTTAAGTAACATCGAATGCAATCCTCATGATCATATGTATGAGTCCTTCGAGCAGAAAAGAAAGATTTTTATATTCTTCACTCATATCCAAAGGTCAAATTGATGTCCAAAGCTACATGAGCCAAAGGCACTGGTAAAATGTTGTCGTCATCTTATAGTATCAAGGTTTTAAGAATATATTTAGTGGAATTCATGCAAAATTAACCAATCTTTCGGACTCTGCTCAATACATAGCGAACTCGTCAAACTTCTTACATCTGTGTAGAAACTCATTGAAAAGTATATTTCAGAAATTTTTGGTAAAGTTCTATTTTTTATTCTAAAATGAAAATCGCTGTACCGTGAACAAGTAGATTCCATTACTTAATAGATCTGCCTGGCATCTAGAAAGTTTCAAATCACGGAATAACTCATTATTTATTCTGTTCTATCAGGCAATTGACCGTGATATTATATCAAGGAATATGATCTTTATCATGTTATTCATTTGCGCTTTAATTATCATCAGATCCTTTTTCAATTGCTTTAAGATACAAATCCAAAGCAGGTAAGCTGGAGCAGGTAAAACTTACTCATGAGAGACAGGCTTAAATACAGATAGAACATCAAGAATATTTTATCTTATTTAGCATCAGCATATTGTTACTTGAATGTTTTGCAATATTACTAAGGCTAAAATAACAGGTATTTATATGATCTATTTGCTAATGTCTAACCATTGGAACTGAAAATGGCAAACTCTTGCGTTTTCCTTTCATAGAGTCCGTTTTCCTTTCAAGTGTATATGTACAGGTTACGCACGAAATATGAGACACTCCTTTTTTATTCACATCACCAGCATCAAAATAAAAGTACAATTCATGGGCCTTTTTAATTAATTTGATGATTAACGTTCTCTTTTTTTTCTTTCTGAGCCAACTTGCTACACACATGTGTAAATGAAATCAGGATAGTTCATGCAACAATGCTGTCACGTTATTATATTATTTACCCTTTGCTAACTTCCTGCAAGCAATTATTTAAAGCTTCTCTAATACCAGCATGATAAGTTGAAAAGTTCCTTACGAAAGATATATTTCATACAAGATGCAAAAGGGCTATTGAGTAGAGGTATTTCGGTCTTTTTATACAATTCTATGACAGACTTTGGGGCAAAAGACAGAAACATGGCTACAATACAGGATGAATTCGAAGACACAGATCTGGCAAGAAAGTATTGCCTTTTATTTGGTATACTTGTAAATAATAAGCACAGTACTGTAATAAGGAATAAAAATGTTAGCAAAATGTGGAATATTATTATAAATTGAACCGTTTTTTAATTTTGATATGCTATTAAATATTATTAAATGTTCCGTTTTTTGTTAATTTTTTTATTTTTATTTTTGTAGTCATTTAGAAGCATAATTAGCGGAAATCAGAAATAATAGATACATGTGTACTTCTTCGAAGAGCGGTGCATGTAAACAGTTTGAAACTACATACATCATTAAAAATATTAAGGTAAGATTAATAAGTACTGTAGGTCCCCAGACAATATTTTCAGGTCAATCTGGGGCTTATTCTTATAAATTCCTCTTGATTCTCGGAGTCTAAAATTTTCTTAAATAAGCATTTATCATACTTAAATTATTTGTGAATTGTTAATAGTACATGCATAACATCAAAATAAAATAAGAAAAATTATTTTTTAAAAATTAAAATCATTTTTGTATTACCTTGTGTTAAAACTTGATTTTTTTTTCTTTTTTTTTTTTTGAAAAACACTTGAACAATAATTTCCTTTTAAGTGGGGTTTTATTTTTATTTTTCACTTTTATCATAATATTTTAACGAATTTTATTAACTACTTACAATTGTATTATTTTATTACTTAGAGCTTATTGAGCTTTGGTTTGCAAACATAAATTATCCATATATTTATTTTATATAAGTTTATTTTTTAAACAAGGAACCGACGTTGGAGGTACCAGTAGATACATAAATATTATCTAGGAAAGAAAGATAAAAAATGTATCATATTTTTCTTAAATGTGTTATTTATAAATATTAATAAGTAATTACTTTTTTTTTGAGGAAAGTGTGATGTTTACCCTAATGTACAAATGCGTACATTATTCTTATTCCATAAAATTCAGAACTATTATATTTTTAAAAACATTAAAAATAAATATATTTCTCATTACTGACCACACATATTTTGTTTTGAAAGAGATCTAAAGGAAATGCAAAACCTAGAAGCTTACATTACATCCATAAATTGATTAAATATTGCTCAGTCACTGAAAATATTTAAATAAAAATTTAGTATATTTGAAATTCTGATTTTAACATCACTGAATAGTGGAATAATTTCTAATGGAATGAATCCCTATGTAATAAATTTTTAAATTCGGATTAAATTTCAATAAAAGGCTCGGTAATTTATGTAAAGTATATGTAATACTAATTCATTTTTCATTTAATAAAAATAAGCATACAATTGCCCACATGTGATGTTCTTGCTTTTTATGATGTTTTAAAAAATGTTTACAATTTAGTACTATGCGTACTAAATAACGTGTTTTTTTTTTTTTTTAAATAAAATCAGAACAATTTCTTGAGCTTTTGGACTCACCAAAGGAAAACTAGGCAGTTGTTAATTTGTATCAGAAATGAAAACGAGTATATGATAATAAAAGAAAAGAAATCAAACTACTAATTTTTATACGATGAAAACATTTGCATCTTAATATCTCTCCTGGACAAAAAGAGTAAGTTTTCCGGAGAAAATGCGTGCCAAATTTTATTCAGTTTCTTAGCTATATTTTAAATTTATTAAAGTGGCTATATACATAACAATACAAATCTGCATCTTTTTGTCCACAACATCATTTCTTCCAATACCTACGAGTAATATTTGAATTGTGAAATTTTTAAGATATTTATGTAATGATATTCATTCGAGGTATTTTGTACCTACGTTAAATGAATCAAATTTAAGGACATTCACTTTATTTTTGGATTATTTTTAAATTTTCTAAACTGTAATGATTGTGTAAAGTGACAAAGAAATTACATTGGGTAATAAAGAGAATGTAAATTAACAAATCTGATAGTTCTTACTTAACATCAATAAATTGTGCATGCTTTTATTTTTGTTGATAAACTGATTGTAATATACCGAAAATGATAAATTCAATATTGAATAAATATAACTACATTAGCCCAAAGTGATTATTTTAGAAATATTGCTTTTATTTTACTTTTGAAATATTTTCCCATATATTAAGTCACTTTAGAATTAATTAAATAATATAAATGCATTTTAGTTTATTGGTTATATTCAGACTGATTATTAAACGTAATTAACAGAGAAATAAAAAAAAATATTGAATGATTGATTGTAAAGTTACTTTTTTCATTTTACGATATTTCACTAGCGCCACTGCCATTTTCCTCGTCCGTATTTCAAATATTAAAAAACAGCATTATATGTGTTTATAAAGAATTTATCTAAGTATTAATTAGGTTAAAATACGAACTTATTACTACTTATTAAATTGAACACTCTTAGTAGTAACAAAGACAGTTTTAAAAAAAAAAAATGCAAGATGTCGGAATTAAATTACATAAGAAAATTCAAAGCAAGTCATAAGATCAGATAGAAATAATAGCCAATAGTAAGAAAATACAAAATATCAGCAATAATATACTTTGATATCGAGCTGTAAAGAAACCTATACATCAATTATTTTTAATTAAATAAAAGAAGTATTTTATTTTAGTATGTGATTGATGTGGTTACTTTTGAAAAAATAATAACGAGAGGCATATATATTAATAGCATTACATTGATAAATTTCAATAGAGTTTTGCCACATTTCAGCACAAATTAATAAATAGATTTATAAAATAGAAATCTCATCTACTAAAATAAAATGATAAACTACTTCCATATTTTTGTGAAAAATTCAATAAACTGTTATTCGAAGTCTGAAAATCTACCGATGGACATTAATTGAATTTGGAAGAGGAAGGTAAATGAATTTATAATTTAGATTTATTTTGAGAATTGAATAATTTTTATAAATATACTGTCTTTTTCCTATGATGCTTAATTTTGTGTTAATTTTTTCTCTTACTTTTATCTCATAATAGTTATTATAAAGCTTATTCATTAAATGTCAAAATAATTGAATTAGTTAAAGTAATTATACAATAAGAATGCGTAATCAATTAGCAATATTACCCAAACAATTTTTTTTTTCAAAATTAGAGCATTTCAGGAATAAAGTTAGCTTTTTATATGCAATATCCCCATACTTCTGCTTTTGGTTTAAGTTGTCCAGGTAAAATATTTTGCACTATCGAAATATCTTGTATACAGTACATCTTGACCACTTAAATTTTGTACTTGTCGATATAAAGACCAGTTTGCTGTGTGCTTCCTAAGATGTAATGTTTTAGATTATTATATGTATTTTCAAAATATCAGTAACAACTTTAAATATTAATAATTAAAATTCAATATAATGTAAAAATAAGGAGAAAACGCAAGGCATATGATAAAATTTCAAAATATCTTGAATCAATTTTGAGAATATATGAAAGGTTCATTGTGCGTATTAATTTTTCAAAATATATATTTACTTCCTTATAATTAATTAAAACGTTATTTATTTTTAAAAGAAGCTGTAAGTTGATTGAATGAAATTTAGAAACTGTAATAAGTTGTGTTCACGCTATTTGAAAACATGTTATAAAAATAATATTGAGTATCAAAAAATTATAAGGTTTATAAATCTTGAGGTTGAGAATTAAAAAGAAAATACCAGGTGCAATAATCTTTGTGAAATGTATTTAACTCCTAAGCAATTTTAAGCACATTGTACCATGCATTGTTGTAAGGATTGTATAAAACTAGGTTTTGTTTCTGGTTTTTCTTTTCAATATATGTTTACTTTAAGAAAGCTTTGTATATTATAATATATTTATATTTGAATGTGAGATGCTTCATCATTATTCCCTTATTTTTCCATTCTAATTTTATAAAAGTTTCTATCAACACACTCAAATGAATATACATGAAAGAGTCATTCAGTAATGATAACTGTTATTTTATTCACAGAAATATGAATAATTAAACGTCAATTGCTTATCTACTGTATCAGTGAATAAGACTTATCGACTGGAGTATATAGCGTTTAATATAATAACTAAGTACTTATCATCCCGAAATAATTGGGCTCAAGTTCTCAGTAGATTTAGTGATGGGGATCCGATTTACTAACCATTTGTGCAGCCTTTCTCTGAACAGCTCTAAATTTCATTATTTAGTACAGGTACAATATAGATGTTTCACATCCATCGCTTCAGCTCATTATCTTTACCTCCAACCAATTATTATCTGTATTAAATCATTTCCTGCCTATAAATGCAATTCTTCAAACCTATTCAGTGTACTTTAATATCTCTAAATCTCGTTCCATCTATTGGAAGAAAGTTGTAATTCAAACAACATCACATAAAAGTCTCAAAGTATTAATTAAAGGGGGAAACACTACAGTTCCAACGTTATAAATGTTTAGTACATTACTTACTAATTATGCATTTCTATTTCAAATATCCTCATAATTCTAATTGGATGTTTCTGTAAATCCTGAAAGCAGTTCCAAAAGAACCCGTGTTAGGAATGGGAAATAAGGAATTATGAATTGTGTAACCCACACTTTAACATTGCACTTCGGCGATTTTTCATTTTTATAAGAAGAGAACGAGTACGAAGCCCTTCGCATTCCACAATTTAATTACCATAACTTTTCCATCAATGAAACTGCATTTGCTTTCTTTGGAATATATTCAACAAAAGGAACCCGTTGTTTTGATTGTTACTTCACTTCCTGTGTATACTAGTAAATCTAGTTCTCAATTATGGGGGGGGGGGAATTCGAAGCACAATTTCTACTATAGCTCGATTAGGTAGTAATAAAACTGACATATTGTAGGCTTAGTATGTAAATAAAGATAGAGTTGAAAAGATTCTCAGTTGTCTTTATCAATTAATAGATAGATAAGATCTAAGAGACTTACAAACATTATAACAAGATGGCAACTTTCTAAGTTTTTATTTAATTGAATCCCTTAATAAAATTTTTCCGAGTAAAAGAATAAAAATGGATGAAAGACAAAATGGAATGGGGCCCCTAGGCCTATTTCCGAAGTTCGATCTCCTGGTCCTTTTGATTTTCAATAACGATCTAATTTCTTATAGGAAACTATTTATCTAGAAGTGAAATAACTCTACTACTTTGATACAGTTAAGTCAAAATGTGATGAATATCAATATCAAATACATTATTTTTACATACATTGAAAGTTGAAACTTTAAAGAGTCTCAATGATTACAAATTTGGGAAAACTGAGAGGGATAAGACTGTTAATGAATTAATTGAAATGTTTAATCAGCATATTATTTGTGAAATTAACGAAATATATGAGATATATTTATTTAATAAAAGAAGTGAAGAAAATGAATTATTTCATAATTTTAACAGCTATTAGTAATCTAATTAAACCATGTGGATATTGTGATTTGAGCAAAGATTTATCATTTTTTAATACAATTGATCTGGGTATAAAATATATTTGATTACAAAAGCTGTTACTGTGGGAAAGATAATTAACATTGGATAAATGCATTAATTTATGTGGAGCAACATAATATGTTTCTATTAAAAGAAAAGAAAGACACACTGATATTATTTGTAACATTAAGCGTTCTTCAGATTCTCTGAAGCATTTTTCAAATGCAGGTAAAGAAGCAATTAAAAGGTTACTTATATTTTAAGGAAAGTTACATGCATTTAAAAATAAATATTGCCCTACATGGGGTAAAGTGTATTCTAATCGTGGAACAAAAAATCATTTTTAAAGACTTGTACCAAAAAGATGTTGAAACCTAGTAAGGAATAAACGATAACATTGCAGAAATTTGTAATAATAATGTGAAGCATAAAACTGGTAATGATATTAAATGTGTGATGTTGATTGTATAAATGCAAATTCATTTCCAAATAGATTCTGGTACGTCTTTAAATATATTTCCAAAATAAATTGCTAGTTGTGTATCATCCACTCAACAAACCCTAAAATGTGGAACGGTAGTACCTTCAGCCCATAAGGTGTGCATAAAGAGTGTATAGTAAATACTAAGAATGATAAAAATTACAATGTTAAATTTGCTATGGTAGAGAATGAAAATTTGCAACCGTTAATTGGTTGCAGCGTTGGAAATGAGGCTAGTTACTTTTGAAGATGAATTTGAAAGAGTATATCAAATAACTGTTGATTTGTATCAAATTTTATTTGTGTGGTACGGGATTGTGGGTGCAGTAAATGGGAACATTTCCTGGCGTAGCTCATCTTGAAACTGATTAAAATATCAAGCCTTCAGTCCTGGCAATTCAATGGATACCCATATAGTTAAGAAAAAGTATATAAAAGGAACTAAACAGACTATAAAATATGGGAGTAATCGAATAAGTTCTTGATCCGACATAATGGGTCATTAACGTTGTGATTGTTGAGAAGTTGATCGATTCGACTATGCTCAAATCCCATGGAATTAAATAAAGCTGTTTTAATACCGCATTGAATCAGGCCATCGTTAGAGAAAGCTCTACATGAAGTTCAGAACTCTACAGTGTTTAGCAAATTATACTTAAAAGATAGATATTGGAATGTAAAATTGCATAATGAATATAATCTCTTGACACCATTTAGAAGATATCACAGATTAAGATTACCATTCAGATTGAAAGTATCAGGAAGATGTTTTAAATGAAAAAGAAAGAGCTTTTGAGAATATTCTAGTTCTTACAAATATTGCTGATGACATTGAAATCTATGGGAATGATGAGATAGAACTTGATAAATTCCTTGCAAAATTCCTAAGAAGATGCAAAGAATTAAGAGTAAGGCTAAACATAAAGAAGTTTCAGCTCAAGTGTGATGAAAATACTTTTATGTCTTATAAAATGTTGAGTGTTGGAATTTTATCAAATCCAGTATGAACTAGAGCAGTTATAGAGAGGAAATAGCTATCAAAATTGGATCAATTACGAAGAGTCTTCGGAATGGGTATGTATTGAAGGTAGCGTGGACCATTAAGGCTGCTTTTGAAACACATGCTTCGTCAAATTAGAGTCACAAACAAAGATAATCTTCCCAAAAATTAAAGAAATTATTTTCAAATATTTCTACTTTTCAAATTTTCGTTGTCAATGAATGTATAAAGATTGAAATCCAATATGAACTTTTTGCTGTATTATTGTAAGTACCTTCAGTTATTTCATATGCCAGTCGCTCAATAAATCCAATTGAGAAAAACTATCTAATATTGAAAAAGAAATGCTTGCAATAGCCTGAAGTTTAGAAAAACTTCCTCATTATGTGTATGTCCAGGATGTAATAGTTTATACAGTTTACAATTCACTTGAATATAAAAAGTAAAATCCACTACACAAGGCACCCAAATGCTTAAAGATTATAGTTATGAAATCAGAAATATAATTATGAGTTGATATACAAACTTTTTAAAAATATTCTTATTCTATATACACTCTGTAAAACTCCTTTGGAAGAGATAATAGAAACATTTGACAGCATTGACGACATAATTTTTAGTATAAATATTTTGCTCTTATTGCAGAGCAATGTTTGGAAAGGAATATTCATGCAGCTTCCCACTGAAGATGAAAAAAATATTCTTATTAAGAGATATTATTTTCAATGGCTGATCTTTGGATAAAAAAAAAAAGATCACTTATAGTTTGGGTGAGACCATTCTTTGGTTATAAAGGTGTGCTGGAATTTATAATTGGAGTTAAAGTATAATTAGTCCTAAAAGTTAAAAAAAACAGCTGAAAGAAAATGTCAATTTATTACATCAAAGCATTAATTCTTGTTTGAAAATTTCCCGTGAACTAGTGTTTTGGCCAGAAATGTCTTAAGATATTTAACAGTTTTTAAGTATCAATCCCTTATACCTTGAATACAGTGATGATCCACTTCAAATACATCCTCTCAAATGGCCTGATGTTCCAGAAAGAGCAAAGTAAAAAAATTGGAATTGATATTTTTCAGCTGATAGACATATGTTATCTAGTGGCTGTAGACTACTTCAATCAGTTTACAGAGGTAGATTTATGGCCATATACTATATTTAATACAATAATTAAGAAATTAAAACACCATTTTGCAAGGCTTGGAATTCCTAACATAGTTGTTACAAGTGTTGGTTCGCCACTTCAATCCAAGGAATTCAACCAGATTGTAAAAAAAATAAACAAACAAGCCCATTCAACAATAATTTTAATGAACAAACTGAATAAGCTATGAAAATTGCAAAATATATTATGAAAAGGTCTACTGCTGACAAGGAAGATCCCTATTTAGGATTGTTAAATTACAGGAGTACAACTCTTGATAACATTGGTAAGTGTCCAACAGAGTTATTATTTGGGCAACGAAAAAGAATAATATTCCCAACCAAGTACATGCTGTTTGAACCTGTTTGAAGTATTTATCAGGAAGGTAAATAAGTCAAAAAAAAGAAATGCAAAATTTCACTAAGGTACCCAAATTCTGAATTTCATGTGTTAAAATTTGATGATGGTTTTATGGTTCCACGTCAGAGAAGATTGCCTAGAAAACAAGTGATTGTTACAGAAAAAATAATTCTTAGAGGAGTCGAAGTTATATAATTATTGAAGGGAGAAAATACATGAGAAAAATAATATTCATTAGGAAACAAAACAGTGAGGTTAGGGAATCCAATAGAAAGGCAACTGACGAAGCTTGCAATGAAAGTGAAAATGTAGAATCGAATACATTCTCATCATATTATACATGCTCAGGAAGAGTTGTTAAACAGCTTCAAAGACTTAAAATATAAATTTTTCAACTATATTAATCTAGCTATTCATTTGATTAATTGTTAAACATTACGCTTTACTAAAGGGGAAGATGTTGTGTAATTCATTTGGCAATAGTTATTACTTGAAATATAGTTTGTTGATTTTGGAAACATTTAGCAGGATGAGAATGTAAATGAAGACATAATTGAAGATATTCGCTGCTGTCACATTAAATTACTGTTTAATGATCTAAGAGATATAGAAGCATTACAACGCATATGAGTTCTTGACAAGTTTGTTTTGAGGCCTTTTAAGGTACTGCAGTGCTCAATGATAAAGCCAAATTCATTGATTAACGCTATTCGTCATCAGAAAAAGAATCTTTTGAAAGAGAGAAAAAAATATAACTACAATTTAAAAGTTACAAAGAAAATTTAAAGTTAAAGAAGCTTCTTTTAAGAACAGAAGTAAAATTAAAAACAAAGCGGAAACAAATTAATTTATTTTATATACTAAATTTATCATGCACAAATGACACATTAATGCATTGCTTAACTTTAAGACATATAAATTAAATACCATACCGAAATGAATACTATTGATGATGCCAAGAATGTAACATAGAACAAAAATAATAAGATGCACAATGAAAAGTGTGGACAGAAAAAAATAAATAGAAAGATAAAAACCAAAATAAGAAAATAAATTTAAATTTGTTTATTTCTGCCACTGGCTTAAAACAGATCATGAAGAGTTAAACTCATTTTACATGCTTAACTTTCCCAATACAAAAATGCGTTATATATTCAAATGGTTGTAGATTCAAACAATTTGAAGCTCTAAGATACAAATCATAAAAATGTTTTGGAGGACTTATATATATTAGAGTACGTGCGGGATAAATGAAGTAGAGGAGTAATTAATTTTTTATTCACCCACTTGTTTATCACCTGATCCTGATACCACTGAGAAGTGATTTAAAGGACTTCAACTACCGGATAGCTATTGTTATAAGTGACAGTTTGGTGGAACACAATAAACTTACAAAAGTGAAACTTTCGGTATGTCCTCCCAACATTTCATAGATGATTTTACGGATGGTAATATTATTGAAAGATTGAAGAAAAGTGAAAATCAAAGCACTCGTAAAATTTCTCACTGTGATGGGAAATATTTTAAATAACTAAAATTAGTAGTATGTAGTATGGGATAGATCACAGTAAAAGTATGACATCCTGCAGGATATAGATTCGTTTCAATATCGACGAAGGAATCCGGCTCTCTATATTTTTGTAGTTAGCAAATAAGTATTTTTCTACCATAGGATAGATGGTCTCCGAAAATAATTTAGTAACACATTTTTGAAACTATATATTACAGCCCTGCAGACATATTGTGCGTGAGTCATAGTCCCGATTGCAACGTAAATCCTTGTGCATTGGTGCCATGAACATCGAAATGGACCAACCAGTATTGGGTATGTATTCTTCACTCAGAATGGAGTAAAATCCGTCTGCAATCGGATTGCAGACTCAAATTGATCAGACGTAACAATGGTACAGCGCATCATCTAAGAAATATGAAGTAAATGGCCAATATCCGACATACAGAGTGATTGGGGATGCGTCTTAGGAATCATATTGAAGGAAAAAAATCGAATCCGTTTGCTAAGAAAATATTGAGGAAATGAAACTTTTAACATTTGATTTTTTCTAAATCCATACTGAAGCACATTAAAAAATGGGATTTTAAAGAGGCTCTTTACATATTAAAAATCAATTCATGTGGCATTTACTTGGAAAAATTATATGCATTTATTACAATAATTACGCAAATGTAATGTGCAATTCTAACTTGAGCATTTGATGGTTGCAACAAAGGGATTCTCCAGTATTCAGTGAAACGATAGCAAAGTCTCTTGAAAGGAATTGTGTGGTTCCTATGATTTGATGAAAGATGATGGTTAACATGTCAATAGCTTTCGGTTTCTTTGCTGCCACACTATACTACTATTGTTGGTACAATTTGATTGCAATGATTTGCATTAATAGATATAGATGAATGTTACTACAAATTTGCAAGGATACAACTTTCAAAAGGTTATTAAAAAGTTTTGAGGGGCTAATGAACTGTTAGTATTTAGAGTGAAAACAAAAAGAATACCTCATTTGAGCCTTATATATAAAAGATCATAGAATCTATAACAAGAATATATTAGTAATTTTTAGTATTTTCTGTGATAGCTGGAAATCTCAGGTTCTTTTAAAAGAAAGCCTCAAACTTATTAGAGCTTTCAAGTTATATTTTAACAGATCTTATACTTAACCAATACAATTATTTTACTCTTATCTGTGTGGATAAAAATGAAATAATTATATTGATCCATGAATGTTATGGGTCATTAACTTTTACATAGATTTCAATGCATTCTGTAAAGAACAATTATATCGATCTAAAAAGTATGTCAAAACTTAAAGAATTCAAGTATGATATATTATAATAATTATACCATACAAAAATATAGAATTTACTAATTAGTAAATGATCGCAAGAAAATAAGAGCATAGATGCTTGATTTAATATTATTCACAGCAAAGTAAGAGATATATCTATAATATGTAAGCCCGTTTCTTGCGGCTTCGCAAACTTTAATGCAATGCAAAAGACTGTGGTATACAATTTGTACAGAGTGGTGCAGATTTAGGTTAAATCACAACACACATATATTTCAATAAGATGAAGTTTAGAATTTAATACATTTTCTTATGAATTAGAACAATTTTATAGTAGTTTTTCTATTTTCGTCTAGAATCTACAATAGCTGAAATATTTGACAAGAGAGTGTTTTAAAACATTTTGTCTACATTATGAGTCATTGCAAAATGCAAAGATGGTTTCGTAACATGAGTGAGAACCTTATCCATTTCAAAAAATTTATTTTCTTCAGGTTATAAAGAAATTCAGCTCTGTAAAATACGAATAATATATCATTCTTATAGCAATATTTTCTTCACAATAACAAACTGATGCCTCCATTCAAAATTAACTATATACCACATCATCTCTCTAAACAGACTTGTATGCTGATAACATAACTATTATAACGTAAATAGTACAGGGTATTTATTCCTCTAAAAACGCGTAGACCAAAACGAGATTTTCATTGCAGAAAATATTACGAATTGCTGATTAATCCAAAATTTGCTTTATATGTACTACTTTAAATGATTTCTTCTAATGAATAAATGACAGAAATATACCTTGTATTTGACAATCACAGACCTATATAATTACAAATATTTGTTTCTGACAAACTGGGTTGTGACGGGCGATGTTACAACACACTACAAATATATCAATTAAAAAATGGTGGCTAATTAATCTCTGAGATTAATTCTTCGGAGACCATCTTGATCGATTGGGAACTATTATGAAACAATGATTTAAGATTTCCTTTTCTTTCTATGAACACGGCATCCAATTTTTTTTATTCGGAAATCCAACCTCACAAAGACTGATAATTTTACCCATTTCATAAATTTTAAGCTATTGAAATGACTGCATACATTTTGGAAAAATACTCCTATAGTTTACAAGAAATAATCCCAGATATGTTATAAACAAAAGACGGAGGATGCTTTTATCGAAAGTCATATCTCGAGCATTCACATATTATTGGATGACAAAATCTATCGAAAAAGCTTCATACGTAACTTTCTAATCCATTGTGACGTTGAAATCATAATTGAAAACACTTAATGTATCTGTCACTGACGTATATGTCACGTTGTAGTTTCTTACTTGGTAGAATACGAGCATAAACCACCTTTTACTAGGTTTACGCTTTTAAATTATTAATTTCGTTTATCTCTTTATTTAATGGAAAATATTAGTGATAATTTGATGTAAGAAATATTCTACAGAGGAACTTTTTTACATTGGAATATTATAATAATTAGTTGTTAAGAACAATTAAATATTAAATTTCATTTTGTAAATCTACATCCAATATTAAAAACTAATAAAGTAGCTCAAGTGAGCTTTTCTAGAATTTTAAATGAAGAAAATACCCTTCAAAATATCGGAAAATTATAATTGTAAGCATAATGAAGAATAGATTGTAAACATAATGTGAAACTAAATATATCATAAGCAACTTCGAGTTTTTACAGCTTCAAATAGTAAAATGTGACCAAATGTGTATGTAATTATTAAATAAATACAAACTTAAAACTTTCAAAGTAATAAAAGGAAAAATTTTATAGCTAAACATCTTAGACATTCATTGTAATCAAATGTGATGTTCTTCCGAAACATACCGTTTAAATTTCAAAATCGTAAATCAATAAATATCAAAATATCCTTGAATTAATCAGGTTTAGCTTAGAACTTAAACGCTTTGTATCTATGAATGTGTAACAATGATAAATTAGTATAAAATTAACTTTAACGTAACTTAATTTGATGTCTCCTGTTTTTAAAATTTTTTCCTCCAAAAACTAAACCAAATAAAGATAAAATACATTGAAAAAATAATTTTACTTATCTTCAAATATGATGTAAGTTTTCATGAAGACTGCTGTTATAAAGGAATGGAATAATAAAACAGTTAAGATCGCTTTATCCTTTTCCGGTGATGCTTAAATCGAGTCCGAATTCTACAAAAACATCTTGTGGAATAATGCGGCAGCTGCAAGATAAATGGAACTGGATCCATTAATCTTCAAGCGATGTGAAAGTTCCGAGGAAGAAACGGCACCACAGATGTTGAAAAAGGACACATGAATGTATTATACAATTATATTACCATGTATCAGATGCTGTAGCATAACATGTTGATTTACATACAATATTATTTTATTTTTTAAATTTCTACAGTAAAAATACTTTTTGAATGACCATCAAATACAAGATTCTTAATATGACAGTATAAACATATATATATATATATATATATATATATATATAAGCAATTATGCAAATATAAAATCCAAATCATAAAGATATCATTATTCAAAAAATTCACACATAATTAGACGCAAAGCAACCAAAAGAATGTATGAAATAAATATACTGAAAAATTTATGATAAAATTTTCATAAATTTTTCAGTATATATATATCACGCAACTGTAAATTCACTTTATTTAGACATAAAGATGACTTTTTCTGAATAAATTTAGCACGTAATTTAAACCCGCTTTAAAATTTTATCCTTATTAATTAAATTTGATTAAAAGAATCTAAATTCTTATGGAAAAGATTATTTAGATTCCAGCTTAAAAGTTGTAGATAAGAAGAATAAAGAAACAGTCATATTTTCCAATGAATAGAATTTGTCATTTCCTTTGATAGCAATTGAATATAAATATGTTTAGGAATATATATAATTTTATTCTTAGAAATATTAAACTACATACATGCATTTAAATTTTTAAAATGATTTAAATAAATTACTTTATACTTGTATCAGAGCTGATTAAACAATTAATATTTTAAAAATTCACTTAAAATATTAAAATTATGAAATACTAATTTTTAAAATTGTAAAAGAAATAATTCTCTAATTTCTTTGTTAATATGTAATATTTTTAGTTTGTATAAATTATTATTTAATTTTAAATATTTTGGTAATCTTAGTTCAAAAAAAATATTTTTCTGACTCATTCATTTTTAGATATATATTCTTCTTAATTCTAATTCTGTTTCTTACAGGGCGATACTATTGTTAGGGATAAAGTTTCAAGTTTTTAGCCACAATTGTATGCCTAGAAATAAAACGGCGTTATTAAAAAATTTTAAAAGTTAAGTTATATTTTAGTTTTAATCCTTAACTCTTAATAATTTGCATTAATGCGTGAATTTTTCTTTCGTTGTAGTTTATGTATTCGCATTATTTTTTGATTTTAACTAGAGTTTTTCTGATATCCTTTTATTTTCTCATGTTTCCTTGTAACTGACTTTGTTTCCAAATTTTGATATATTATATATTTATCATTATTTACTAGAATTATCACTGATTGGGATGGTTTGAAATTAAAATATGATTAAACAGGTCCCACTATTCTAATCTAGTTCTATATTAAAAATGTTGCTTTATTCCCATTTTTTTGAACTATTCCTTTCTGTGTATATATAAATTCATCTCAATATTAAGTTTTATATTACTTTTGTTTTTTGAGATTTGATGATCTTGAATTTTAGTGCTTTTAAACAATTTTAGTAAATCTTAGTGTTTACTTCGATTCTTTATTTATTTAATAATGTGTTTATATTCAAATATTCAAATGCATTTATGATTTTCAATATATATATATATATATATATATGTGTGTGTGTGTATGTGTGTGTGCGCGCGTTTATGTATGAAAAATTTAAATAAATAGGAAAAATTATTGACTAGATTACTTTTATTTAATTACTTTTTTAAATCCTTATTAATAGATACACATTCATCATGGACAGAATTTAATATTTCATTTATTCTCTAAAACTAGAAGTAAGATATATTTCATATAATATATTTCCATAATCAGTAAAACAAACATTTGAGAATATTTTTGATAAAAATGTGAAACATTTTACGTAAAATTACTTTAGAAGTTTAACCCATTTCGAAATGTGAATGCCTAATGAGCTATAATTTGAAAATGAAAATTAAGATACATCGAATATATTAATATATATCAAGGAATTAAAAACGAATTTATTTTGTTTTATAGAAATATCAAACTCTGTATAATTAAAAAGAATGAAAAAATTTATTAATTCTGTATATTTTAAAAATAATAATTTAATTTAAAAAGGAGCTTGCTTTTAATTGCATTTCATAGAAGTATTGTTTTTGGAATTTTTTTCTTAAACATTTTGCATGTTTTCCTTATGAAAGGCTGATAAATCTGAAAATATCTTGATTTCCTCAGGGTCAGATTGTTTCAAGCGAAAATGATAAACATTTTAAAAATGCGCACAGCTTTACTTACATATACAATATTCATCATTTCTTTGCGAAATAAGTCAATTGTGTAAAATTTAATTACATGTATCCAGTTCTGCAAGTAATGATCCTCTATTTAAAATTGTTAAAACTAATAGTTAAAATAATTACGATAATTAAGAGTATAGTAATACGTTTTGTTGAAAAATATACTGATAACCGCTGAATGATAAAAATTTTTGAGCGAATTAACTTTATGTAGATGCATTTGTTTTTATTGAGAAAAGTTAAATTAACGTTTGTATTAATTTACTAATACTGGTAAAAATAAAAATAAATATTAGCAATTTTAAGAAGATAATTTGCTTTATATATACGCATAAAAATATTTTGACGAATTTTAAAATAAGTATGGTAAATTCCACTTCTGATGAGAAATCTTTGTCATTTGAAAGATTTTGAATGAGTTTTAGCGTACACTGTTTATACACTAAGCAGTGACAGCTCCCGTCTACCTATACTAAAAACATCATTTTATTCATTTTTTACGTTAAAAACCTCTTAAATATGTTCTTATATATATATATA
>BMAW01036239.1:195256-205256 GCA_019974015.1 Nephila pilipes
TTAACAAATTCATATTTTCTGAGATGAAAAAGTATCTATTAGTAATATTTTTAAATATATATAGCTCTTATAAATAATCAACCAAAGTGACGTCCTTTCTGTATATAATTACATGGGATGTATTTATTGTAACCTGAGATGCAAATGCCGTTATATGATGAAAAATAAACCGTTGGCTCTCAATTCATACTATCTAAATACTCATAGAACCTTAACATTTTTTTTGGGTATGATCATCTTGATCACTCAATTTAAATTTCATCCGAGTAAGTCTTAGGAAAGATTTGAGATATAAATTGCCTATATTGATCCTGTTTAGAACATGCGTTCTGAGAATGGAAGTATAAGCCCGAAAAGTAAATGTACAATTTTTTTCGTGCAACGAATCGATGATTTTAAACATTCTTTTTCTTCATATTTTTTTTACTCATTTCAAACTGTTATAAATAAATCATATTCTTAACATTATAACAAGTTTAGGTTTTTAAGTAATTTAACGATTCAAGATAACTTATAAGTATACAAATAAAAACTTTTTTTTCTACTTTTTTAAATAATTTTAAAACTTAACATTTGATCTCATGAGTGAGATTATGCTAATATCAATTTTGTGAAATTAACTGGAAATGTCCTATTTAAATAGAAAAACACGTATTCATATTGTTCATAATTAATAATGATATAAAAATATATTACTTTAATTTATAATAGTTTCTTATAGTATAACAACTTTCCGTTTTACTATTTTTAATCATTTCAAATAATTTGTTAAGAAGCAGGCAATTTGTTTCATAATATCGCGATATATCACTACTAGAACTCAAATGAATTCTTGTTAACTAATTATATAGGTAAAATTTTTGTCATTCGTTCAGTCATTATCATTTATTTTTCGCTGTTAATTGTTAAAGAGACATGAATGTCAATGCTTTCCTTCCATATTTTTTCTCGACCCCTAGAAATTGATTAATTTATAATTGTAACATTGTGCAGAAAACTGCAAATCACTTATTCATGCTTCATTTAAATGTATTTAAGAAAAACTAAATGTTATAATACTTACATTGGTTTCTCGAGAAATTTTGCAATCGAAAACTATGTGTAAAAACCAGTTAATATTTCAGTATACTTTCCCTCTGAATCAGTTAAACGTATAAATGCTAATTTTATAAAAAAAAATACTGAGTATGAATTACTTTTTTTGTAGTCAATTTTGGGCTGAAATATTTCCGAATTTCTTTCAATATGAAATTATTTTTAAATCATTCATGTCGTAGGGATATTTGAATGCTTGTTTATTAACTATAGAATTACAAATATTCAAATATTTTGTACTCTTACTAAATACGTTTGATAACTATCTAAGCAGCGCTTTTATGGATTTTATTAAGATTATAAAGTCATTTCAAACTAAAGTGCTGAGAACGAAGTGATTAGATGTTGATTATATTAAAAATATGAAACTTGTAATACATTTCTTCAATAAAATCATAAAATAAATGCTTAATAATGCAAAAAAATTTAACTATTAATAATTTCTATTTGAAGTAGAGTTTGACCGACACCATTCTTCCATAATACGAGGACAATAACATTTCATAACAAACAAGTTTATTAAGAAGATAATTAATATGCCTTCAGTCTTCTACTTTGGATAATATGAGGTAGAACACAATGCTCTGAAGGAAAGCATCAGGGAAAAGAAGACAATTAATGTCCAACTTCTGCTTAGTAACCAGGGAAAAGTTCCCATTAAAAAATTATTACGAACAACTTTGAACGCTTCTTCGCATCGTTAGCCAATCTAAGTGTCATTTAAGTTGCTATGAAGATAACTGGTGTAATTTCTGAAACTTGAAAGCTTTCGATTTAATAAATATATACACCCTATAAGTCCTGGGACACATAAGCTATATACTTTAACATTTCAAGCATAACAGACAAAAAAAAAATGTATGTATTTATTTCCATTTTAAGGATGATCTTTTTCTACTGCGTAGATTAGACATTTAACCTAACTTGCAGAGATTTTACGATGTATTACAGAATTGATTTATTCGATGAATTAATGATATCAATTATATATATGAATTCAAAGTAAAATTTTATTAACTATTAAATAGAAAAAAGAAAGATATATAAATGTATTTGTAGAACCTTTTCTTATTACTCGAGTTTAAAAAAAATAAAGCTAATTAGATTTTTTGTGTTAAATAAAATAATTCGGAGTTTTGATGTTATTAAAGTACAATATCAGTTTCCTTCAAGAATCAGTGTTCTAAAGAAATCTCTTTTGTCAGAAACTTCACTTTGATATTTTTTTTTTAAAATTTGAATATAGATGTAATATCTGTAGCCCCTCATTACTGCCTTGAAAATAAGCAATAAAAAAGCTTTTAAAAGATTAAATACTTATTATATCGAAAGCTATTTACATCATAAAAACGTTTCAATCAAACAACTAAATGAGATTAAAATAAAATATTTGTATTTCTTGAGATGTATTAAAATTCTACTACCTATTTTAGTTTCAAGACAATGTTGAATAAGAAGAATTTGCATTGATTTTCAAATTTATAATTTTAGGATATTTTATATATGACTAATTGCCCCTTACGACTAACATTTTTTTTTTTTATTAAAGATAAAATCATATAAAAGAATTCATTCAAAAACACTTTTAACAAATAATTACTTATTTTATGTTTTCTATAACTCATACAATCTAAATTCAGTAAACTTCTAAGCTTCAGTACTGTAAAAAGTCTTAATATTTATCAATATAAAATTGTTATTATTCAGTAGCTATTATTAATTTTAAAATGTTTCATTGAACAAAAAATAACGATGCATGACTAAGTTGATATATTTAGATCTAGAACAACTAATACATTTTAATGATAAACATTTTGTGTAGTAAATTTATTAAAATATGCAAGTTCAATCTAAAAATATTAACCTATTTTAATCGTAAAATAACTTTTGAATATTCACTAAAAAGTGAACTTCAGGGAATCTAGTGAACACCCAAGCTCTCACTAATATTACATATTTGCTTTTTTATTACTTTTCACAATAAATTTGTATTTTAAGCAAAGCCATATAACCTACTAAAATTAGGTTCTCCTCTTAGGTGTATTTTAATTAGTTATAAAAAGAAGTTCATTCGTTATCTTTAATACGTTGATTAATATGTTCTGGTGCTACGGAAAATAAAATGATTTGGTTCCAAAATAAATAAATGTTTCACGATAGATAATTGTTAAATTATTTTCCTTACAATGCCAATATATATACTTATTTACTCAGGATAATTGAAAATAGTGCACTTGGAATGGAGCTTCAGATTTAAATGGAATATTATGTATAAGTAGGAATATTATATATAAGTAGAAATATTATATATAAGTAGACAAATATAGTGAAACTTCAATAATGTGTTGGATCACATCCTGATGCCAATATATGCAGCAACAAACTCCTGCGTTAAGTTGTTCAGTAACGAATTGAATAAAATGTCGGATGTTGTCCTGAGGCAGATAGACCCATAAATCACGATTAATTGATGATAAACGCTTAATGCATCACAGCAGTTATAATTATCAACTGCAGCATCAAGGGAAGCTTCAGCAATGGTCACCGGGTTGATAGTCTTTGGAGCAGAAGAAATATTCCAGTTAGCGCTGTCCGTTCCTGCATTTGTCTTCTGGTATACGAACTAAGTTTAAAACTCTCGGAGAGGAAATAACTCCACGCAGATAGCATTTTTGTCCTCTCATGTGTTAGTGATCGGGGCCTGCTGAGATAGTCCTTGGTGGTCTGTACATTCTTCCTTGATACGTCAATTCCATTCTATGGTAGTCCTGGGAACACAGCTAACGCGTGCAGCTATATCGTGGAGAGAAGAACCATAGTTGTATTAAAGAACTATACTTCAGTCGTCAAGTTCCAACACTAGACGATAGATTTATTTCTAAACCAACCTTTACAAGAAATTGAATATTACTTCACAGACATAATCTGTTAGGATCCAAACTAATCAAATCTGAATAGAGTTCTACTCCCATCACATATCTACTGCATTTTATCTAATGATCGATTTCCACTCCTACTATTATCAGATTGATTTATCTATAGTTTAATAGCAATTGAAGTTACAACATTTTGTTTTCTTTACATTCATTACAGGTAACCATAATTTTTCTGTGAGAATCAAAAGCATAAACACTAGAAGTAGTTTCATTTCATAAATAATCTGATAAACTTGATATCTGTTGGAATAAATAGCAATATTTATATGCTTTGGCTAAATTAAAAATATTATTTTGTCTTTTTACTGAAATTAAAATTCGAGATGTGATATAATATATTATTTTCATTATAACTAGTGAACGAAGTGATTGGGAAAATTACTCTGATGGATAAAATTACATTATCTTAGTTATCACTGCAATAGTGTCCAACTAATAAAAATTATTACTTTTGATTTTTTTTTTTACTTTTTTCAATTTTAATATCTGATGAGCTTTCTACAGGGTACGGCGTGGGAACTTTCTTATTTAAAATAATGATAAGACGAAAGGTATTGAATATATCATTTAAATTTTTTTTCTTACGTAGTGGTACATTTAAAGTTTTTTTGTTGCTTTTTGAAAATAATATCTTGAAGGTTTCCACCGTTCTGCTCAATACATTGGGAGAGTCGAAATCTAAAGTTTTGGTCCCCTTTGTCCTGCATTTTTGTGTCGAACTTAGCGATAGCATCACGAATAATGTTTTTCAGCTTATTGAGGGTTGTTGGATGATTAGTATTCACCAAGAATTTGAGATATCCCAATAAGAATTTACAGGGTGCTAAATCTGTCAAGCTTGCTGGCCACTCTAAATCACCTCTTAAAGAGATAAGATGTTCTAGGAAATGTTCACGAAAGAGAGACTTGGAAATTCGTTCCACGGCGCCATCTTGTTGAAACTACACATCCCCTATATCCATTGCTTCAAGTTCAGATGAAAAAAATTATTTTGCCATCTTGAGATAAAGCTCAGAAGTGACTGCAACCGCCTTATTGTTCTCTTCAAAAAACCATGGTCCAATAATGTCGATTTTTGATAATGCGCACAAAACAGTCTCATGTTCTGCATTTAGGGGTTGCTCATGAATCTCTCGGGGGTTTGTTCCATTCCAATATCACATGCTTTGTTTGTTCACGCATCCTGACAAATGAAAATGTGCTTCGTTGCTGAAAAATACAAAGGTATCATCAAGCAAATTTTCAACAAAAGCTTCACTTGCCCGTTTTCGTGTACGAAAATCACCCGGTTTAAATTTTTGCACCACCTCTAGCTTGTATGCATGAAATTTCAAATCTTCATGAAGAATTCGGCTCACTGTACAATCCGAAAGTCGAATAGCAACTGCATGTTTACGCGCAGATCGCTTAGAGGATTTCAAAACCGTCTTGCGTTTTTTAGCTTCCAGGTTGTTTTTGAAGGTTTTGGATTTTTTTAAATACACTACCGGTATTTATAAAAGTGTCCACCCATTGGACAATCGATTTACGATCAGGACTTTTAGAAGCGATTTTAATTTTTTTTTCTGAACTCTCGCTGAGTTTAAATAATGGAACTGAAGTTAGAAAAATACGTTGCCAAATACGTATTATTAATATTTCAAATTATCAATGGAACTTGCAAAAACAAAGGTACTGTTAAACAAACTTTATGAGAATAAAAAGGAAGCTTTATTTATCTATTTTATACTTAACGCTACTTAATGTCAAAGCGAGATGTAGTTAGAGACAAAAAATTTTTTTTATCTTTTAATGTGAATTTATAAATGCCAGGTGAGGATTTCATGTAGCGTTTGATAGTATCCCTGCGAAGAGTTTTTATTTTTTACCTTACCACGTACGAATTAGATTTTTTTTTAAGAAAATGAAGTAAATTAATTGTGTGACATATTTTTCAATAAACTTTTATATAATTCAGAGCATAACTGAGACGTAAAATATAAATTTTGACTGCAGAAATATTGCTTAAAAACGTGCATGTTATTTGATTTAAAAACCTCATTTATTATCTGAAAATTCTTTTCAACTTTTATTTAATCTTAATAAATTAATCTACTTTAATTTAGAGAAAAAAAATTTCAAACTTCCCTTTTTATTTGAAAGAGAGCTAGATATGAGAATATTCAACTTATAGTTTCAGTTAGAATAAAAATTGAAGTATAATACAATGTATTAACACGTGTTTAAAGTCATAAATTGACTGAGTGTCTATGTAGATTTCAATATATTATAGCCAAACTAAAGAGGGAAAGGTAGGCTCGTAATTTAATCGTATTTTCTAGTAAATAAATTCATGAACGCATTTTAAAAGGCTGAAAAGGAGCTCATTACTTCTTCCAATTTGAAATAAAGGTTTTCGATAATACTTTCTGAAGTATGTGATCTAGTTTTTATGATATCAATATCCAATCATTACAGCTATATTTCTGCTAATCTAAAAATATTTTATAATTTTTTCCACTTATCCTTCTTTTCCGACAAACACATTAATGTATGCAAATCGTGGACAACAAATCGAAAGCAGCGTCTAAAAAGTTGAGTAAAATCTCTCCTCAAACCATTTTACTAAACACTCACATAGTGATAGAACATCGCTACCATTAGCTAAGAAAAGAGGTGGGGTAAGAATAAGAGCAAGGATCTAATGATTGAAGATGACACGATTGCTGCCTCCCTAATTGTATCTAGAGTGCCGAAGACGTTTTTTTCCTCCAAGAAATCTCTTGTCAGCCACTTCCTTGAAAAAGTCTTTTTTCTTTCTTTGCAGCCACCTTTATCTTCTGTCTGTTAGAAATTTTAGGGGCGATACTTTGCAGTTATACCAGTATTCTCTTTTGAAGTCCTCAAAGAAAGTTTCTCGCAATTTCTCTCTTTCAAGGTTGTCTTTCGAAGTATGGAGGTAATATGTATTGATTGGGATAAAAACAAGAATGTGAGTTTAGAGAAAAATATGTAAAGAATATATGTAATATGCTAATATTTCATGGAAGCTTTCCAACAGAAAAACTGCATGCCGAAAAATGAAGAATAAACTAGTTTGCGTGATTCGAGTATTTTTATAGTTAATATTTATAAGCTCATGATAAATATCGAAATGATTTGAAAATTATAATATTAAATGATAAATGATAACAGTAGAGCTAGACAACTGTAATTATTGTCTAAGTGTGATAAATACCTTAAATTATTGGGATATTTCATTTATATATTTCTTGTAGTTTGTAATATATATTAACACAAAACTGAACTAGTTATGACTGTGAAACCTTAAGAAAGAAATCATAAACAAATTTAGTGGATTTGTAGAAATATGATTTTTTAAAAGCAAAATTCATCGGTATGTTTATTAAATAATGCACAAAATCTCAAAGCAAAATCAGATTCTTAAAGAGTATGTGTATAACCCGTACAGTATTCCTTTGTAAATGAATAGTTATATTAGTCCTTAGCTGATTCTCTCAATATGGTTTGTTAAAATAAAAATTCTAATTTCATAATAATTGAAAAATTTTAACTTAAGTAAGATGTTTTGTCTGAATCTATATAATAGTTTATTATTCTTTTTGTGTATGGAATAGGTAAAATATCACATAATTTTTCTGTATTCATATAAAAGAATGAAGAGTAATAGAATTCCTTCAACACATAAATAATTTTAATATATATTCTCATTTATGTTAGCTTAAGTTTTTGGATTCCATTAGATATTAAACTATTTTTAAGAATATGAATTTTCTCTGTGTGAGGGAAAATAACTTCTTCTTTCAATAAAATATTTTTGTAAGCATAATTATCTAATATTTATTTTTAGATCACATCAAAATGCAAATTATATTGATAGCTCCTCTTTTAAATGTACCTTTACATTATACTCTTAAGAGTATATATGCTTCCTATGTATACGAAAAGTAGAATATTTGTCTTTATCTTCTTCAAAAACTAGAAACTCCCATTGAAGGAGAAAGATTTTCATGTTAATTTCGAAAAGGGAGAAAAAAAAGTATTTTAAATTGGAATTTCATGCTTTAGTGTGCAGTTTTCTGTCGCTAATGATAACTCTAAATATTAGCATATATATTAAGAAAACGAAGGAAAGAGGTGTAAACATATAACTTAAGATGGTAATAAAAAATTAGAAATAACATTACAATAAAAATAGCTGATTTTTTTTTCCATTTATGAAAAAAAAAAATTAAACTAAACGCATGTAAAAGATCAGAAATGTTTTATACTAGTTTAATTCTTAAATATAATTCATAGAATATATTTATGTAGCTTATATTTAAAATTTATTTGAAATATTTAATTCAGAAATGCATAAAATTACGTAAAATACAACATTTTATTTTTAGGAAATGAATGATTCCTTCAGTTTAAAATAAAAGAAATACATGGCTACGGAATTTCAATAGAAATGTATAATGCAATCAAATTGTTTGATTTGTTACATTAAACTTTTAGGTTTTGGAAAAAAAAAAGAGGATAATATTGCTTCCAATAATTTTAATTATTTTTTTCATTACCTTGACATCCATTAATATTTTTAAGTAGTCAATAAATTTGTTGAGAAATCCTTACTAACATTTTTATATTCAATCAAATTCTAGACTTCTCCTGGTTTATTGAAATATATTCTTCAGTTAACATCACAATCTTTATTTTTTCTTACTTCGTAATCTTATTTTCTTCGACACAGTATATGAAAGTTTCTATATTTAAAATTACTTAGATTGATCAAAATAATAAATTTATTCTGCCATTATAAATATGCTATAATAAGAATAAAAGGTTTATATTTCATTACTCTAACCAATACAATAAATGATAATTTATGTTGATATTTACTGTCAAAAGTTTAAATATTTTTCAAAATACTTATTTTCGAAATAAACAATATATTTCTTAGCTGATAATTAAATCTCCTACATAGATAACTATTTATTCAAAATAACGTAACTTTTCCGTTGTAGCATTTTTGTGAAATATCTTCAAAACCTTATATTATGAATTAAATTATGTAATGTACAAAATAGCATACCTTTTGAAAAAAAGGATATGGAAATCATTGGATGAATAGTTTTATTTTATTTAACAGCTTAATGGAGATTTATGAACAGATATGTATTCAAAGTTAAAATACGATATGTCATCTTTAATGAACACTATTTCGTGACAATAAGATAACAAATATAAAGTAAATATTAAAAAATGGAAGGCTATAGTGTTTATTTAGTTATATATTTTCTGACAGCAGTATAGTTATATACCGAATTCTTTTGAATTGTTATCGCTCTAGAAACGCTCACAATTCTTCATAACAAACTAAGATTTCGAACCTTAATCAAATGATGCAGTTGACACTTATATTGGCTCTTCTGACTTTCACACGATGTGTCATATATTCAAGAATTTGTTCATAGATTTTGGAAACCTTCATTTTAATGTATAATCAGGATTACGTATGTAGTTTTCTGTTATATCGAAATGAATTTTATTTTTGATTTGCTATGAATAAATGTGAAATATTTCAACCTTGGAAAGAATTTAATATTTTCAATAAAAATTTATAAGTAAACCATTTCTAAATAAATAGCTATTATTCACACAATTAAACCTTATTAGTGATTTTAATATTTCTCCCTTTCTTTAGAGTTTCTCGGTATATTTTATATGTTGAAAATATTTTTTTTAAATTTGAGTTCAAGAATGTTATGTATATTTTGATGAAAAATTGGTATTATATGTAGTATATGATCACTTACGTTTACAAATGAAAACATAAGTGACATGTGAAATCATAAGTATTCAAAGAGATTAATGTTACAAAATATAGTAATGATTTTCGAGTTATTACAGTACATTTAGTTGTTTTAAATAGTTTTTTTCATTAAAAAATATTTTTAGTGCATCTAAGCATGTATAATTTATAT
>BMAW01036239.1:207035-257138 GCA_019974015.1 Nephila pilipes
AAAAAGTACTATTTCAAAAATAGGGAAACTTTTCTATTACAGAGTTTTTTAATGTATGTTTGATTTCATAAATCAGTTCATTTTTGGGATAAGAACTATTTTGATAATATTAAATTATAGAAAGGGAATTCATTGATTAGTAATTCCTGAAGAAAATGTTCTCCCATATATATATTGATGCCAGTGAAACTCATGTGCATTTGAAATCATGTTTTGATTTATTAAATACATTTGGAGTAATATATTGTTTGCTAAGTACACTTTTATTTAAAGGTAAAGAACCATTCATGTATTTATAACCAAAGTGATTTTCTTTAAATATTATTGTTCAAGAATAGTATAAAATTCTTTTCTGTAGACATATGTAACAGAAATTTATCAAGTATTATAACTAATTAAAAATATTTTATAGAAGTGGTATTGTTAAACCTTCTAAAATTAAACCGAATAAAATCAGAATCAACGTGACGAATATTACCGATATACTCTGCTTTATCTTATTGATTAATTATTTCACTTGTATATATATAGCAGGCGCACAACTACATGCAAGTGAAATTTAATCCATTCACCAGCATAGGGCATATAGCGGCATATATGCAAAGTGAAATAACTTAAACTAACAAGGAAGAAGCTGAAGTTTAGTGGTCAGATTTTTACCAAACCAAACAAATTAATATATTTAGATCATATATATAAAACAAACTATTTAATTTTTAAATAATTTGTGAGTATGCATATAGAAGAGAGCAGATATATGGTAAGAGATACATATATAGGTGAGATACATATATTAATATAGAGAGATATACATATACATATATACATATACATACATAGCAGGGCGTGTGTGTGTGTGCATTAAACAGATTCTGGCAGTTCTTAACGGCAGAAATAAAAGCCTGCATTGTCGATGAAGTAATGTTGTATGCATGTTCCGTTTAGCCAATTCTAATGAATTAAGAAAACATTTGAATATTTTGATTTAAGGTAGGCTGATTGATACTTTTATTTTATGCACTATTTAAGTAAGATAACTAAGTACAACGCAAGTTTTTATCGATTGCATAAATGTCGGAAGTACTTGAGAGTCAGAAGGGTGGAAAGTATCAGCAAGTTGTAATGTTACAAAACTGCCTTTTAGAAACTCTGACCTCTGTCACCAATTTAACTGAAAATTATGTACAAAGTTAGATATAAGACATATTGTGATTATACCCAGTTCTAGATAGTGTCCATTTGCCGCAAAAGACAGCTAAAGTTCTATTATGAGAACAAAACAACTAATTGTTTCAATTTTAAAAATAGAAATTACTTATGTAAATCAGATAAGGTTTTATCTGGTAGAATAATTTTGTTAATGAAAAACATGTAATGCATACAATTTCAAGTCGTAATTCTAAAATCATACTAAAATAAATTCTAAGAAACCCTTCCAGGCTCTCATTTGAAAATCTACATTATTCATAACAAAGACTTGTTCTTTAGAAATAGGTAATATACATTTGTTTTAATAATCAAACTATGAAAAAGATATGCTTCCTTGAACGTACATACCACCCAAATTAATTGAGTCCTATTTGAGAAAACATTATAAGGTCAAGGTTCATACATCGTTCAAGCCAAATCACCACCGTATTATCGGGAATATTAATATAAAGATTTACTTTCATTGTATGGTAACAATAGTGATGATTTATCTTAATATGTTTTACAAAATTAACCTCGAAAATCATGAGGATTAAAACTCGTGGTTTGTGACTTTAAACAAAGATACTTTCAAGAATCTGGATTACACCTAAGCAATAAGGTAACTGAACGAAGCAAACACAAGCTTGAAGTTTATATATCAGATTTTTTACTAAACCAAAACAAATTTTTAATATTTAATTTATATATATATATATAAACCATTTAATTTTTTAAATAAAATTATGTATATGCATATATATATATATGTGTGTGTGTGTGTATTAAACAGGATTCCTAGCAGTTCTTTAACGCATGCGCAGTCAGTGCCTGCATTAAATGATTAGTGAGATGTTGTATGCACATGTTCCGTCTTAGCTAATTAATGAATTAAGAAAACATTTGAATATTTTGATATAAGGTAGGTTGATTGATATTTTTAAACATTTTTTATGTACTTATTTAAGTACAAGATAACTAAGTATCAAAAGTTTCTTTACTTTTTTTTACTGATTGCATAAATGTCGGAAATTATACGATAGAGCTAGCGGCAAGAAAGTATCAAGACAAGTTGTAATTTGTTACAAAACTTTCCCTTTTTTAGAAACTTGACCTCTTGCCTATTCAAATTTAACTGAAAAATTATGTACAAAGTTAGATATAGCAGACATATTGTGATTATACGTCCCGTTTTTAGATAGTGTATCCATTTGCCGCAAAGAACAGCTGTGTTCCATTATGAGAAACAAAACAACCCACTGTTATCAATTTTTAAAAAAAAATAGAAATCATTTATGTAACCGTAGATAAGTTATTTTATCTGGTGAATAATTTGCTAACGAAAAAAAAAATTATGCATACAATTTCAAGTCGTAATTCTTAAAATCATGCTACTAAAATAAATTTTAAGAAACCCTGAAAGAATTTCATTTATATTTGAAAATCTACATTAATTATACTAAAGCAGATTTGTTCTTTAGAAATATAATATAATATTTGTTTTAAATAATAATTCAAAACTATGAAAAAGATATATGCTTCCTTGAACGTACATACCATCACCTAAAATTAATTGATGTCCTATTTTGAGAAAACATTATAAGGTCAAGTTAAGTTCATACATCGTTCAAAAGCCAAAACATCACTCGTGGCTATCGGGAATATATTAATATATAAAGATTTACTTTTTTTTCATTGTATGGTAACAATAGTGACATTTATCTTAATATATGTTTCATAAAATTAAATCCCTTTGAAAATCATGAGAGGATTAAAAACTCGTGGTTTGTGACTTTTAAATAAAGATATTTTTCAAGAATCTGGATTTACGCTATGGTAGGCCACTTACCACCCAAATCCCGTTTTAGAGAAATTAAGAAAATTGAGAAGAATGCAACACAAATAGATTAAGAATTTTTTTCTGTATCTTGAAAATCTTAAACTATTACAGAATATATCGAGTGAAGTTCTACTAAATCTATTCTATTATTTTCAGGCATCTGAAATGGAAAAAAAAATCAATTTTTCACCTTAAAAGATTAGATCTTTCCCTGAGGCCTCACATCAGAAACAGTTTAAAAGAGGTCGGCTCGACGAGATTCTGTCATCCTAACTGACGCACGAACGAAAAAAAAATCTTTGGGAAAAGAACATGAAAAGATAATTAATAAGTAGAGAAAATAAAATAATAGAAAGGATATGTGAAATGTGTTAAATAATTAAAATAAAAAACAAAGATTTTAAAAAAGCTAAGAAGTAGTGTTTTGTTAAGCTTACGTAAATGCCGGTAGCAACCCTTATGCAAGAGAATGAGTGCAATGTTTAATCTGTATAATGAGAGTACAAATTAAATATGTGAGAGGAAAAAAGTCTATAGTTGGGTTATGCTAACTTTATTTTTGTGAAGACTGACTTTTGTTGTGATTGTTTCAATATAATTTTATCTTAGTTTTATTATAAATCTCTTTATATGATTCATTGTCCCAACATCACTTAATACTAATTATCAAATGTCTTTTTTCGTTAATCAATGAAAGAATTATAATGAAATAATATATTTAAATACTGTCACTTTCAAAATTACTATTTACTTCACATATTTTATAATTTACCCCATGTTTGTTATAACTTACCCCAAACCTAGAGCAAGTTATAATAGCTGGCTTATTTCGGAAAAAAATATTTATTGAGCTAAAATCAACAAAAATGTAGAATGTTTTTGGGTACATATGATGAAAGAATATTTATGCTATAAAAACAGATATAATTCATAATAAATTTTAATATATTTAAGAATATAAAAAAGTTTCCTAAAATGCTACAACTTGCCCTTAGCTTCCTAGTGAGTGCCGATATTTTTAAATGCCTTTTTTGGTTAGTTTATTGTTTCTATTTCTAAAATTAGAAAACTACAAGAGTCCCAACAAAGGAGGTTCATAGCAGTGAAGCTTTTGGACTTATAAATGAAACATTTTGAAACTCTCTGACTCCAGTTAATTTCATTTACTTGTGAATATAAAATTTATTTAATAAAACTATTAACGAAAGTTAAAGGCTGAAAACTGCGAGAAATGTTAATACGATAATGTGTTTCTTAAATTTTTATAAATTTTTTTAAGTTTGTAGAGATAGAAACAAAACAAAAACACTTGTAACAATTTAACTAATTATATTTATATAAAAATTAATAACTACAGAGCTGTATTGGTTTATAAACACATGATAGATGTTATTTATAAATCTGGAGATGTTATGAGTCACTTTTGTGTCTTTAATAACAATATGAATTATGTTTTGTAGACTATATATATTTCTTAATACAGTAACTAATTTTTTTTCTCCAATTTTGAAATTGATAAATGATAATTTATTGTTAGTAAGCGAAAATTATTATTATTTTTTTTATAATCGTAACATATTTTATCATCAAATGTATGAAAGTTTAAATTTATCACAGATGACCTGTTTTGTAACTCCCTAACTCAAAAAAATCAAGTCAGAATTTTGCTAAATTTCAATTTTGGCTCTTATTTTATGATGAAAAGTCAGTTTCTCGAAAAAAGGAATTAACATCCTTATTGTACTTAAGGACATTGTACGTTAGTGATAAATTTATAACTTTGATTAATATGTATTTTTGCTTAAGGTTTTTTCTGGATAGAGCTATAATAATTTTTTTCAAATTATTTTACTTTTTTTTTACCTTACCTATCATCATAACCATACTCTTTGTATTTCAGTATATAATAAATTCTATCATTGTATACTGGTTTCAAAAGTGAAAACTTACTTGAAATCCAAAACAAAATCAATTTTTAAAGGTTATCTAACCTCTTTCCATTTGCCAATATTCCCATTTCCCTCAAATCTCAACCTTTAACGATATATATTTTAGACAGAGAAGAAAAAATCGTCTCAAAAGTTGTGTAAAATAATGTTCCAACCTATTTTATCCGAACCCGACGGAGTGATAGAACATCACTACCATTAACTAGAAAGGGGTGGTGAAGAGTACGGGTCTAATGGTTGGATATGACACGATCGCTGTCTCCATAATTACACTTAAGATACCTATTCTTTTTTTTACTAAGAAAAATCTTTTGTCAGCAGCTTCCTTGAAAAGTTTTCTTTCCGAAGTCGCCCCTATCTGGGCTCTTAAGAGTTCAGATGCGAAAGTTCGTCGTTATTACGATAATTTTTTCTGTCAAATTTAAGGAATGTTCCAAGTTTTTTTTATACTTCTTTTTCTTTCAGTTCTTTTTCTTGACCGTGGAGGTCATTCGAATTCATAAGCTTGCAAACAAATGGATAGGGAGGAAAATGATAAGATTATGTAGTGGTGTGTGGCGAAGTTTTCTTTCAGCTTTATTGACCGCTACAACAAAATCGTAAACAAGAAACATATCTGAATTATCTATATAAGTTTCAAATATAATTTTACTTGCACATTAAATAGTATCATGAATAAAATCTCCGCAAAATGTGTTAGTTTGAATTGTTTCCCATCTAAAACTGACAGTATAATACATTATTTTATAATTGATATGTTACAGGCAAATATTTTTCATATATTTAGTATGTTTTAAAGAATAAAACTATTACCCAGGAGTATAACTATAGTAACAATTAAAACACTTGGTAAAGGAGAAGTATATATTCCGAAAGTATTGTGATATATTATTCAAAATATTTGGCGTTTTATTTAAAACTTTACAATTAATTAATTCGGCTTTTGTTTCAAGAAATACTTAGAAATTCTCTTAAAAATATTTTTTGCATTGTGATTTCAGAACTTCACATTTGAATAATTGAAATAAAACTATTTATAGGTCATTTTAATTAACTGATTTTCTTTAAATCACGAAGGTAAGTGATTATTTACCTTAATAAGCGTACATGAGAATAATTTAATTAGTAAAAGAGTCTTAAATAAGAATTATAATTTCACTTTGTAAGCAGGATTTACTTTTCGAAGAAAATAAAATGATATGGTCATTTAAAATTTCAATTAGTCTTAAATGTTTCATAATATGATACATAGAGGCGGTTTGCTAAGCTCGTAGTGAGATTTATAGAAAACTATAACAAGAAAAATGTTTTAAAGAAGGGACATGGAATATTAATAGAGATTTAAAAAAAAAATGGAATATTTTTCTTTTTAAATCAAGTTGAAAATGTACTTTTTTTTTAATTCACATACCATAAACTGGATTTTATTTAGAATCAAAAATAATAAATTAAAATTAAACAAATGTGTTCTCTAATATGATGAATGTTTGTATTAATATAAGTTTCTATAATGTCCCATTTATGTTTTACATTTTGGTTTCGTCAAACATGGAAAACTAAAAAATATAAAATATTTTTTTTAAGATTGGATGCAAAAACCAATAATAAAACTGATTTATAATATATATCAAGTGGAAAAATGTACTTGCAGAGAAATGAAATAAAATTAATTATATAATTAAGCATAATTTATGAATAACGACTGCTATACTTAAAGTGCTCATTAAGATCAAAAGGAAAAAAAAGAAGAAACTAAAAGTTTAGATCTTAAAAGCGCATATCTATTTATACTTTTGGAATATTTAATCCATAATATTACTTAATACCTGATAATATCATTACTATTTTTTAAAATTAATTTTAGCCATCAAGTTCATTTGTAATAATTATTTGCTGGTTACTGTTTTTACAATTATTGGTTTAATTAACATTTACTCATTAGTGAAATTATCAGGATCATTTAAATTCTAATTAACTGGAACATATATAAGGGTAAAATATTACAGCTTAACTAGATTAATATATTTCAAGATTGATATTTTTAAATTTTTTTCTCAAATTCATCTACTGTAACCAGGAAATCATCTTTGATTAAATTTTATAATTATTTTTTCTCTTATTAAGTATTATGATTTCATTACAGCAATATATTTTAAACATAGAAGAAAAATTCTATTTCTTTACTTTTAAGAATTTGTTCGGTCAATTTAAGTTCCAAATTACCTTTCCAATTTTTCAAACTTATAAATATATCGTATTATGCTACCAACAAAAAGGAATAGGGTCTTGTTCTGATAAGAGAACTTATCTTTCTTTTTAATAATCCTTATCTTTCTTTGTAATATAACTTTTATTAATTTATTTATTACTAATCAAAAGATAATATTAATAACTATATTGAGAATCTTAATAACTATTGATAAAATTTATGCAAATCGTTGTAAGGAAATTGCTTATGTAAATTAAATCATATTCTAAGTCCAAATGCTGATCGGCTACCACGAGTAAGGCTTTGGTAAGACTCATCTTCTGCAATAACCTACTGTTTACTATTTCCTTTTAGTATGTATGGAATAACCATTCAGTTTAGTGTGTTGTCATATTGTGTTGTCTTCTTAGTAGAAAGTACCTTGTCACTATTTCAACAGCTTATTAATGAGGAAAACGCCAAATGGTAAAATGATATATTCTGCAATTGGCAACCCTAATCGGGTCTACATCGGTTCTCTCTTTGATGGAATAATAAAGAGGCGTAATGAGTACTCTTTTCTTCATGGTCAGTAATTAGAACTCTATTATGGAAAGAAAACTTCAGGGCACTCATGAATATGTCTCATTAACTCAATGAACTAATGATCTATAATGAAAGCTAAACATTAATGGATTTATGAATAGTTATTTTACTTATTTCTAGGTAATTAAAAAGCAGCTCATAATTATATAAGGAAAAACAAATTTTTTTTTGGTGTCACTGTACTATATATGTGAAAAAATCTCCTTCGTTTCTGAAAACTATGCAATTAATAAAATATGTATTTGTTGTAAATTGATTCCTTTTTTATTTCTAGAAGAATATTTTTTTTCTTAAATTCAAATAAATTTATTAATATTTTGGATTGAACTTTGAATAATTATTTTTATTAATTTTAGGAATCCACTATATGACAGCATTCGCCATTCTAAGAGATACCCAACATTTATAACTTCCTAGCGACACTTCGAAATTAATTTAGAAAAGCAATTAGCTACAAGTCTAAGACAAGAGATTTAAAAAAAAATTAAGAGTAACAGATCAAGTTTTATTGAAGTTCTGAAATTTATAACATCTCTTGTATTACTTTTTATATTTCACATATCTCGAATGCTTATGCGTAATTTTTGTACAAGAATAGAGCAAAATACAATAAATATTAATTTAAAATTAAATTTAGAGCTCTTTCTCTCCATTCATTTTATTTTCAAACGAAAAAAATCCTTTGAATTAAGAAATAAATGCTAAAAAATATTATTGAGCTCACCTGTTTTAATAAAAATATTTCTTAAATGAAGCCATTTTGATTTCTTCTCTAAGCGACTGTCATCACATTCTTTTACAGTACTTTTCTTACCAAACTCAAATATTAAAATAATATGTTTAAGCTTAAAATATCAGTCCTTAATGCCAATATTTTATTATTTAAGTTAAATAAAAGCTGGTTATAAATTTATGATGAGTAAATCATTCTCTATCTGGATAAAGTTTAATAAATGTCATTTAATTGTAAAAAAAATTCTTTTTCTAAGAAAACAAAACTCTTCTTACACGTAGTGTTGCCCTCATATAAATAAAATGTAGTTCTAATGTTAAAATGTAACTAAAATAATCAACTTATGTGCTTAAAATTAGCAAGTTCAAAAAGTTATATAAAATTTTAGCTTCAAGTAAAGCTGAAATGTGTGCTTAATAGAGAAAACTCTTCCCTAAAAGGATTTGAATAAAATATCTTCTGTTAATGTAAATATTTTTAATTAATATTAATGGAAATTTCACAATATTTAATTTTAAAATTATTCCGAGATAATAATATATTTACGAAATTTTTAAGCGATTTAATTGGAATAAAGTAATTAAATACATACACTATTATTAACCATAACAAACATTTTGCACTTTTACATCGTACACTGAGTATTAATGTTTTTTAAAGAAATCATTTAAGCTTTCTACACAAAAACTACACTGAAAAATAATACACTTCGGCTAATTATTATAAGTAATATTAATTTTATAATACTTAATATAATTTAGAGTTCCTCTACCAAAAAAAAATCATATGCAGGTACTTTTTATTTAAAAAATTTGCTTACTTGTGTATTTTGAATTTTTCCAAGAAGTTTAAAGCCTGTTTTTAAATTAATTTGATTTGATAACAACTAAAATTGTTTTATTATATTGTATGATTGCTTAAGGATTCTGAAAATCTTTATTGAAAATATTTATGTTTTTGTAATATATGTCTAAAGTAGGATTATAGACTTTGCTTCCATAAGATAAATAATTTTTTTTTATTTAAAATTTGCTACAAAACATAATAATCAGCTTTTGTAAGTAAGAAAAGTCATTCAAGTTTTAAAAAGTCTATTTTTGCTTTTCTTAACACATAGAGGAATTTAATGATTAGTCATAAATGGATTATTGTTCTACTAGTATTTGATTACTCTAAACATGCACTGTTAATGAATAAATCCTAATGATTCGTATTCTCTTACCTCCTCTCATTCAAATAAAAGAACTTAAATGACAATTTTCCTAAATTTTTAAGCAAGCCCAAGGACTGATAGAGATTTTCAGCCTTTTATCATCAACATTATTGTATATTTAATTAAAAAGTGAATAATGTACTGATATATAAATGAAACAAGCATTTACTAACTTTTGATGCTGAATAGCAAACAGAATAAATCACAAAAATAAAATAAAATATAACATTTAATTATCTGTAAATAATGCGGAAAACAATGAATTCACTTGAAACAGTTCAACACTGAACTGAAACAAAACTATATTTATCTTTTTAATTAACATTAATATCCCGCGCATAATAAAGAAGAAATTACTAAACATTACATTAGTTGATGATCGATTTCAGAGGATGTTTGACAGAATATAGCAGAGTTCCTTTGTTTAAAATGGCTGAATCAAAAACCAACTTCATTTTTTACTTGTTTTCCACCATCAATTCTCCTGATCTATGGACCCAGAATGAGATGCAACTTTGGGTGTCATGAATAACGGCTTGTTTTATAAACCGCTGAACAAGAAGAGAGGTCAATTCATCAACGTAACACTATGACTGATTGTACCCAGCGTCACCTGCTGAGAAGACGGATTACACTCTCGATGTAAATGGACCAACCCTATCTAGACACTGATTGAAAGGGCTCGACACCGTAGGAGAAACCCACCCATTTGCTAAAGATAGATTCGCTTGAGTTGCAATAGCTATTTACAAATGTTATACTGTGGTCCTATGAGATTTAATAGTAGATAAAAGACAAAAAAATATATGTAGGGCGAAGAACCACACTAAGGAGAACGAAAAAATTTGTTGGTATTAAATTTTTCAGGAATGCTGAATTAGATTAAAAGGAGCAGAAACCCGTTATCTACAAAATAATGTATTTCGAACATGTGATTTGGATTTTTCATATATTCATATGATTAAAAATAAAAGGAAATTTAAGAATATCCTCCTCAAAGAGTATTAACTATACCCATACAAATATATACTGAGTAATCAAATTAGATGTAGTTTCGATGAAAAATCTTGAAAATCTATGAAGAGTTTAATTTTTTTTTTTTTTTTGCGATTGCAGATTCATTTTGTATGATCCTTTAATATTTTATTACTGAATTGACTTTATACATGGAATGTCACTCTCATTATGTCATTTCTAAAGTTTAGAAAATTTTAAGCTGAACATCATGTTTTTTCAATCAATATTAACATATTTTGTTCCTAAACAAGATATTCATGAAACTAAAATGTGTACTAAATATATACAATAAATAAAAACTTCAGATTTTTTTGGGCTGATATTCATTAAATGTACTATCACTTATAATTTCATATACATTATTTTATTGTCAATTTTGTTTATTATGCATTTTCCTTAATTACTATATGCAAGAATAAAGTCCTTTTAAATACTTTATACTGCAGTGTTTCTCTTTATATAAAGTACTGTAATAAAAATTAATAGCACTAATGTGAAACATTATTTTGAAAAAATTAAGTTACAAAAGTGTAAAAAATTCAAAAATATAGAATTTACAATGAATACAGAGGATACTTTAAAAATATCATTTAGTAATTAAACAGAATCGATACTGAAAATTGGTGCTTTTTTTTTTGTCTGAAATGCAAAAATTAATGCTAGATTAATTCTTAAGAGGTATACTAAATTTCTATTCTCAAATAATATCAAATTATATCATTTAAATTTTTTTACTTTCCAAACTTAAACGTTTTAAGAATTGAATATCTGTTAAATAGTAATATATAACAAAGGTATTAAAATATTTGTAAATAATATTCCTTAAATTGCACAGTTGAATAGAGGCAAACATTCAAATAACCGGCTATATACTTAATCTACGAGATACTTCAGAAACTTCTGAGCGTTTTCATCAAAAAAGATTAGTAATTATGGTATCACAAAACGTGGTTAGTAAAACAGAAAAAAAACTAGTGATTTGTATGTTTTAGAGATTGCCAAGGAACTGGAATGAGAATTACATGCTCCAACTAAAAACGTTATTAATTAATTTGTAATAAATTATGGTATTCCAATAAAAGCTTTTACAGATTTCAAAAACTTTATTTATAAAGATATTCAAGTTTTCGTTTCCAATAAGTAGATCTTAATAATAATGAGGATATTTAATTGAAAGTTTTAAAAATAACTATTTATAACTTCCAGGGGTCATTTTTGCTATCAGTTTTATGGAGAAAAAGTATCTAATATTTATGCCATTATTTGCCAAAAAAATATTAAAAACAATTAAATTAAAAAAATTAAAATTACTATAACTAATAAGCATCATAAGAATAATAATTCTTTAACACTAGTTAACAATAGCTAGAAAGAGAAATTTATAATAGAAGTATAGTATTATATAAGAAATTTAATGTTAATATTAATAATATCAAATTAACTAATACTTTTTATAACAAAATTTCGTAATATTCAAATTAAATTTCGAAATGTTACAATTGAATCGATTACTTATTCTTCATTTTTTTGGAAAAGACATGTAAAAGTAAGACACAATATTATTATAGATAAATGGAAATAAGCTGTTAATATTTAAAATATTTCTAATATAATATATCTTAAAAATAAACAGATCCATGCTATTTGTTACTATAATTTTGAATGAAAATAATTTAAAAACTAAGTTGAAAATAAATTTTAAGACAATGAAAACTAAATTTCATAATTTTTATATATTAAATTAATCTTAATACAATTCAAATAAAATTTTACTTTCAAGCTAGTTTTTTAAACTTATCCAATTTAAAGTAAACATTCTGTGTTTTTTTCAGAAATCTAATATTATTTAATATTTGATTCTGAATTTTTTTAAAAATATTCAGGCTTACTGAACATTAGCATTAGGGTATTCTATGAATCGCAAAGGAAAATTAGTTTAAAATTTTGGAAAATGAAAAAAATTATACTATCTATTTAAAAAGGAGAAAAAAAGCCCTAAAAATTTCTTTTTATTTATATTAATATTATGTGAGGTAAATTTACATACATTAGCTAAAAAGATAATAAATATTTAAAATATTCAATAATATTAGTTTGAAAGAAAATAACATCGTCAATGCACCTATACATTTCAAAAACATTATAATCAGAAAATTGTTTGTATAAAAATGCAAATATTCTTGTTATTGCTCCTCCTCTTATATCCTGCCTATATGCTGCCTACTCTGTATATACCTCCTCTCCCTCTCACCCTCTCTTATATGCTCTCTCAATATGTATGTATGTATGTATGTGCTTGTTTTCGTAAGTTTGGAGTAGATTCATCAGAAGCAACTCATTATTTTGATTGGTTACCATTATATTACGATGAATCCATTTATCATATAAGCATATAAGGTGCCAATTAAATTTTGAATTTGCAGCACTAAAATAACATATTTGAAACTATCTTAGTAACCAATGTCTAATTGGTTTCAGATCCATTTAGCAGATGGAAACCCTTAGCCGCAACAAGAATTTATTTTCATGGTGCCATTTGTCTTCAAATACAAGTACTTTTTGAACCACCCTTGTATATATATACTAGCTGATACCCGCCCGCTTCGCTGGGCAGACGATAATATATTTTGGAACCTATACATAAAATATCAAGAAAATTGGAGCATTGAAACGACTTTTGTGTTCTCTAGATGGTTATTTTTATCGTCATTAATTATAACCTTGAACTCCATTTGGTCTTTAGGAACTGAATCAACAGCAGATTTGAAATTGTGAATATACCTTTTATATTCATGTAGCTCCTTTTGTAATTGGCTAATTCTGGCTTAACACCTGGGAAAATACCACAATGAATGTTTCTTTCACGTTCATCATCACAGAGAAAGTAAAACTGAAGAAAGAAGGTTGTTGAGGAGGCTCAGCCAATAGGCTACCTATCCTGTGGTATACCTGGCCCTGGACTTTAAATGTTGGCATAAAATTTCCTTCCTTCAATTCTTTTGCTCCGAATGACGTCATCTGAAAACATCCATTATACTTAGGAATTGTAGAAAGAAAATGTTCTGAAAGCTGATCCTTATGGCTAAGAAGACTATTCAAAGGTTCAGGGAAGGATCTAATAACAGGAAGCAGGACTTGACCACCACTCCAGCACATTCCTGGAGGTTCTTCTATCCTTTTAAAGCACGGCACCTCGAACAGGGCAAACGTTTTCCGATACTGACAATTTTATCATTTGAATAGTCAATATATATTTCATATTTAAAACCAGACAAATTTTTGGAAGTCCATGGCGCTAAATTAACTTTTGATCTTTTATCATTGTATTTAATTACAGTTGCCTGATTCACGTGGGGGGGTATTAGAAAAGTATTTTCTTACGCTCTATGTACTTCAGGATGGTTTTTAGTATATTTTGAAGCAGCTGGTCTTACTTGTTTATATCTAATAGAATTTGTGAATCTTTTTCTTCATTTCTTTTACCTTTATTTAGTTGAAGAGATATTACATCATTAATAATTGATTCACTTGAACTTGAAAAATCAATGTTAGATATTGATTGAGTCTTTGAAACTAACACAGACACATTTTTTTGAGGCTGAAACACTAAAGATGACACATTTTCTTGACTTGTTTCACATTATCATAACCAGGATTAACTTTACTTCTATTTGTTAATCCAACTATTTAAATAAAACATCAAAATGACCACTATTACAGTTTCCCGTAAAACGTAATATTTTCCCCCCTGAATTGTTTCCCCAACAGAAGCTATAAGGCAGCCACCTTGATAAACTTCGAACTGATAGGGAAATAGCTCTGCCGCCGCCATAATTTAGCAAATAGATCTATACGTGTTTGGTTTACACTTTTCGGTAAAATATAAATCGTTAGTATTATAAGGGGCGCCAGATAGCAATTAAACCGATCCCAGTTGTCAAACACGTGAGAAACAATAATATTTCTCATTTTATACGCCATCGATATGTCACCGAACACCAGCAAAGACAGAGACGAAAATAAACATGCTCCGCCGCCAAGAATTTTAAAAACTTTGAAAGGAGTAGGTATTCCATCGATCCAAATATATTCAACATCCATTATTAAGAACTATAACTGAAAAGTAAATATGACAAATCAATTTTTATTAACCTACAATGAAATACTTTTCAAGTTAAAAAATATAACCGAAATTAATTTTTTTAAATCAAATTATTTTAAGATTCAACAAAAAATACTAACAAAAAAATGAAGTATAATAAAAAATTTTAGCAAAAAGTCACCCGTATTACGTGATCCTTTTTGCAAAAGGATAACTCTTACGGTAGCAGCATATCTGGAACTGCAATTGAATAAGACAGAATAGCTCTTAAAAATTATAGCATTAAAAATAATTCTGTATTCAGAAAACAATAAAATATCCAGCCATTTTAAAAAATGAAAAACGTTTTTTTCCTAGGAAACAAAAACTAAAAATTACCAAAATACAGAAACAAAACTTTTGCATGATATTTACATTAGGTTACAATTAATGCATACATCAAATAAATATTTTGATAGCTGCTTATTTTTTTTTTATCAATGACATGAATAACATACCGTTATTATTCATTTGTTAAAAGCCAACTTCAATATCTTCGCTAGATTGCGTTTAGATTTACAAATGTAGTTTATCAATCATTATTAATAATAAAATACTTTTCTCATAAATTTAAAACTTACGTCTAGGTTCCACAACAATAAAAAATTATCGTTTGCTCAGCAAAACCGAAATCAGCTGGCGAGCGAAATCAGCTGGGGTTACCATAGTATAGCTTTTTAAAATTCACAATGCAAGGTCATTGAAATGCTTCTACTTGGCGGTGGAAGATATTTGGTGATATTTTGCAAAAAAGAGCCCCTTCTCCAAAATCTTGCCAATCATCCATCAGCGCTTCAATATTAAATTATTTGGTATTTTTCCATTTCGCACGCGCAAATCTTGCAAGTAAACTTAATTGGTAGCGATACATAGTATACATTTAAAAAAATATATTCCGTTTGGCGTTGGTCATGTAATTTTTGGCGATAAAGTCGCCAAAATGACATAACCGATGGGTAAGAAAATATTAACCGATGATAACTACATTTTGGTTAAGAATTCCATAAAATCCGTTCTTAGTGAGCGTCTACATTGCAAAATGAATAACTGTACCAAATTTCAAGTCAATCGGTTGTATAGTCTTAGAGATATCGTGATGAGTCAGTCAGTGGTATTTCGCTTATATATATATATATATATATATATATATATATATATGTGTGTGTGTGTGTGTGTGTGTGTGTAACCAAGATAACTGAATAAAATTTATTCTACATATTACTTGTTCTTTGTGTACATATTGCTTTCTATTATAGTTATTAATGTTGACTAGTTACGATTTAAGAAGCCGTATATGAAGCATTCCACAGTATGGAGCGAACAAAATTGAATCTGCTGAATCCTACATTAAGGGTCCTCGAATGGTCAAGAAATGGAGGGTAAAATGTCTCACTTTGGACGGTGATTATAGAGAGAAGTCCGAAAAATAATAAATAATAATTAGGTTTTTATATCGATTAATTTAGTAATAATAAAAACTTTACCAAAATTTGTGTTACTTGAAACTACGGCTTTCTGAAACATGAAAGACCGTAATTTATATTATGTATAATTTAATGTTTAATAAATTTTAACCAGATACATCAGTTATTTCTTTGTAATAAATTAAAATTTACAATATGGATTTAGAACATGCATATGCATATATATGTGTATAACTATTGCTAAGTAGACATAATATTAAGATGTATGTAAAACTATAATGAACTAAATAATACATCATCAATATAAAACCAAATTAAAAATAAAGAACAATTAATTTTTTTTTATTTCAGAATTAATCAAAATAATGAGTAAAAAATTAAATATCCACAAAGATGTCAAGATAAAAAAAATTTTAAAATGTTAATAAAGTATTACATTGTAAGAAAGCATAAAAATAAGTATAATATTACAGAAAAACAAGAGTACATACTAAACATGAAAAATTGAATTACAGTTTTTTCCCATCTTTTTTCCCATTTTCCTCTTATACTTTAAAGGCATTAAAATCATTTAGCATTAGAAATCTTTCTCTCTTATAGTGGAGCTTAGTTACAATTCTAATTCTGAAAAACGTGGGAATAATTTATTACGCTTTATCTGGTTTATGTTGTTGCAAGGCAATCTTCTCATGTATGTTTTTTATGGTATACGAAGGTGTTGAAATGGTCAATTTTCTCAAAAAATCCCCTTTTCAGTTTTTCTTTTCTTTATTTTCTTGAATAAAGCATTTATTTAGATTTATAAAACTGTTCTTATTTTGTTTCTACGTCACTTAAAATCCAAGATATTAAAGAATTAGTAAGGCTGAAGAAACCGAATCTGAGTATTTAAATGACCAGAAGTCAGTATTTAAATACTCTTTAAAGTTGTCAAACCAAATTTAAAAAAACATATTTCTTTTTTATATAATTTTAGAAAACATTTGATGTAATATTTAAAATAATTACGATTTGTGCTAGTGTCTGAAGGCGTGAAGTTTCATGAAATCTGGCAATAATTGTTTTATTTAAACATAACTTGATTTGAAGAAAACTATGCTTGTTTAGTTATAAAACAAAAGTTATTAACTTTTATTTAAAACATTACTCAATTTATTTTTGGCTATTAGTATTTTTACAGCTATGGGAAGAAACAAAAATAAAAGTTATTCTCGTACAATACAATTCAAAGGATATAGGTACTGTAATAATGTGTCAGTTCTCTAGAGAACGAAAAAATTAGTACCAACTTAGAAATTTCAACTGCGAATGAAATAAAATTGATGAATTCTTTCAAACCTTCAGATATTGCAGAAAATGATGAAAAACAATGTTATTTTTAACTTTGGAATTTTAAGTCATGTAATTTCTTTACTATGTTGTCCTGTATGTTTTGGAAGAAAAATTAATGTGATGCAAGGATCAGTTTTTGGATTAGCCATGAACATGACTTTAAAAATGTGAAAACTGTAACTATACATTCCCTTTCCTGTCTTCTGATAAAGTAAACGAATAAAATAATGTTAATCTTGCATTTGTTCTTGGTATGAGAGTCAATGGCAAAGAATAGTCTGTGGTACAAAAACTTTGTTCTGCTATCAATTTAAATGTCAAGTGAAAGAAATCCTTTGGTTTCCTTCAGAAAAACTTGAAATTGCTGCTAGCGATGTAGCATACAATACGAGGAATGAAGTTGCTTTGGAAATTAGAGGTAATAAAAATAATCCTGAATTATCTCAATGTGGTATGTAGATTATGTAGATTGAGGAAACTTGGCTACGGAGAAGAGATTCACCCTTGAATGAATGTTTCTCTGTTGTTTCAATAGATATAGGGAAGGTAACTTAGACGTTTAATTCGCTTCTAAAGTATGTAGATTTTATTATTCAAAAAATGAAGAATTGAACACCATTCATAACTGACAAAAATATACAGGATCATCTGGTACTATGGAACTTGAAGGCGTGCTTCTTTATTCTGAACGTTTTGTTGAAATGAGGAAATTGCAATACAAACGTCGGAGAAGTCGATTTGCAATTTCCTCTTTTAAGACGTCGTTTCCAAAGGGCATGATGCTGTAAAATATATTTATGACCAAAATACCGTAACAAAATACGGATGTATAGGACGCATATAAAAACGTGTTAGAACAAGACTTAGAAAATTGAAATCAGAACGAAAAGGGCTTCGAGGACAGGGAAAACTGGTCTTCATCGATAAGTTGCAAAATTATCATGGCACGACTATCCGTAACATTGTGAATGATTTAAAAGATTTGCAGCGGGCAGTAATTGTTGCAATTTTTCACTGTTGTTTAAATGCAAAACGACCAATACACTGAAAATGCCCTATAGGACCGGAGAGCTGGTGCAAATATCAACTAGCCGTATAGCACGATGAACAAATCTACAAGGATAAGTATGAAGGACTGAAACAAAATCTAGTTAGCATTTTCAAACCAATATACGGGAAGTTATGCAATAAAAGCCTATTATAGAAAACCTTACCAGGAAAACTCGAAATGCAAACGAGTGCTTGAATGAAATTTTCTGAAAATTTGAATTTTGTGATTAGGAGGATACATGGCAGTAATTCAGTTTAATAAGAGACTTTAGGGATTATTGGATATACTGAAACATTACAGTGTGTCTTTTGGTGTATTTACATTAAAAGGTTTTGCAGAACTGGATGAAGTTCCAGTAACAGAGTCAAAACGACATTCTTTGCCAATGGTAAACATTACCGGAAAAAAAATAGATTAGCTAAAAAGAAAAAAATAATGGTTAAAATGAGCTAACAGAAGGTATAATCTATAAAACTAGTGAATGTCAAGTAATTAATTGTGTATATATAGAAAATATATGATACATTGTACTAAAAGTGCATTTTTCTCAAAATCAGTTTTTTTTATGTATATTTTGAAAACTACAAGAATTGTAACTAAAAATATTACAGTTAAATTTCTTTAAAACTTGGTAATTTAGTTTCTCATAATATATTTAGGGCTTGAATTAAAATAATGATCATAATAAGAAATGTTTTAAATTATGGTCTATTATTTGTATCACGACGTTGTAAAATAAGGAAAATTTCTTGTAATGCCTCTTCGACAAACTCTGAAATTTTTATTTATTTAAGTAGCCAAAGTATTTTAGTTCATGTTCTGGATACATGCTTAAGGCTTATTTTGACACTAAATTTACATAAATTAGATGAATGAACTTTTATGTAGAATTTTTGTTATTATTGCAAATATAAGTTTAACGGTTCATTTACATTGAAACTGAAGTTAAAAAGAATATAAACTTTTTTCTAAATGATATTTTTTTAAAAACCAAATATTCAGAACGTATTCATGTACCTTTAACCTTTTTAAATTTAATTGAATAGTTTTTGCATTGCTTTTTTTCTAATTTCAATGATTTATATATAGTTATATCATATCATTTATACACAATTTTTAGTTAGTTTCTTATTCATTGTTGGATTGTTCATTTTGGCTTTTCTTTCGTTTTAATTAATTGGATTTACCAATTTGTATAGAAAAGTTTTCTATAGGAAATTTTAAGCTGCTAAAAATGTGTGTATATATATATATATATATATATATATATATATGGGTGCAATAGATTTTTAAGATTTATAATAATTTTATAGACCAAATATTCCCTTAAAGAAAACATTTATAGATAATATGAAACCTCCATGAAAAAGAATTCAAAACATAAGTAAACAAAAAAAAACCAAAAGTAGTGAAACATATTAAGAAAGATTAGGAAGATAATTACTATTAGTTTGCTATAATTACCATATAACTGCAAATTTTTTAATTGTGAACTAGAAATATTTCACCGTCATTGGATCATAATAATGCCTGAGAAACAATTTACGAAAAATGATACGAATGCAAAAATTCAATTTAACAAGGCTTAGGAAAAAAGTTGAAACATTTAAAAAGTAATTTCAACTTTTCTCATATATACCACTCAAAATATTATTTTTACATTTAAATAAATATCTAGTTATTTCTCTTCATTTACTTTCATATTAGTTAGAAATAAAATTTAATATTCATAATAATATATTTAAAAAATTATAACCTCTTTATTAATATTAATTTGAAAGTAATTAGTTTCATTTATACATCAAAAATTCTACAAATACAGTCATTATAAAAATATTTTCATAATAATGTAGATAAATATTGGCTATGCATTTGCTTGTAAGACCCCATTGTATTACACTCTTTATACATTTATATATATATTGATGTTATTCAAGAAAATATATTTTTCCTTCCCCCTAAAACATAAATAAGTAATAAAATTTATCATATACAATATCTTTAGTAATATTCAGTTCCTTATAAAACATTTTTTGTAATGCTATAATAAATTCATTTTTTTAAATAGAATTAAGAGGATCTTCAAATTCTTAGCCACCGACAGCACAAATTTGTTTAACATTAATAAATATGACTATATCACTATACAGTCATGTCAGCACGTTTTGCGCAATAGTTATATATATATATATTTCCCACGAAAGTCCCTTACCACCCTCTTAACTTCCTAACGACTGCTGCTATATTCATAAAACTGGAACACCTAGGAACGGTAAAGTAACCACACGGCTACTGCATGAAACGATCTACGGTGCCACCTGGTAGGATACTGCTGAGTTATCATTTCTACCTCGAAAACGAATAAGATAGGGGAAAAAGAGTGATCTACAAAATTTTAGAGCAACATCGATTTATTTCGAAAAATACTTTGTAGACCTTAATTGAAATAATAGAAAGGTTAAAATGTGTATTTTGTTTTATCATGATTTCCTTAATTGTGACGTGAGAAAAAAATCAAAGAAAAGGAAAAAAAAAACTAATTATAACAATATACATTTATTTCAGATCATACTTCTTACCTTCAGCATCAATGCGCATTAGGACCCGCGGTTGTAAGTCACGTTGCACACGTTGTATCATAGACATTGACACGTTGACACGAGTGTCCGTAATGCGTCGTTCAAATTTTTGCAATGTTAATGGAGTGGTCACATACAACTGCGGTTTCAGGTAATCTCATAGGAGAAAGTCCAATGGAAATCAGATCTGGCTAACGTGAAGGCCACTGTTCGATATCACCATTCGAAATAATTTCGATCCCGAATTCCTTGACGAGGTACTACTTCACTGGAGATTTCTTGTAAGCTGGCGAGGTGGTATGTTGAAAAACCATAGATACCTAAGAATAAACAACAGAAGATTCTCCACAAAATAGGGTATTATCTTTTAAACAATTGTAAAAACCATTAATGTTTCATCGTAAAATATTAGCCAGTCTGCTTGTTATTGTAAACTGCATGTCAAACCTTTATAGATGATCGAATTTGATGTCCCACCTCGTTAAAACTAGGATTTTCCAGTGCCCAGAAATGGGTGATTTGTCTATTTTACACGTCATTCCGTGAAATGTATGCCTGATCCATCCACATTATATCTGCTAAGAAAGTTGGCTGGATCAGCACCTGATTCATGATAAAGTTGCACCATGCATAGCATCACACGGCATCCCCGAAAAGTAAAACTTTTTAAGGCGTTGGTCAGTGTGGTTGACCGCCTATTTCGCTTAGGATTTCCCAAACCAGATTTTTGGCGACGACATAGTATTGATTGATCTCTCTTGTGCTGCATTTCAGATATGCGAGGTCATGTGCTAATATCTCATTAGAGTGAATTTGCCGTTCTACCTGAAGCTCTTCCAGCTTAAGGTAAGCCTGATCGAGCTTGTCTAGTCACGCAGCTTGTTTCCTTTCCTTTCCATATTTTACAACAGTTAGGATTGTTTGATGAGAAGGATGCGGACATGTGTGAAGGGAAACACTGCAGGTACAATCTTTCTGCTGATCATGCCTTGCGTCCACATTCGTCGTAAACAAAAAGATCCTCTCATAACACTCAACTTTGGAAAATCTCTGCATGAACAGGAGTATCAACATATTACAACTCTAAGAAGATGCCTCTTCTATAGCTGCCTCAGGTGAAATGACGTGACGTATCTTACGTATTTTCATACTACAAATAGTTCGAATACCAAGCACAAGTTGCGTTGAGTTGATGAGAAACAATCTTACACGATCTATATATTGTCTACTTTGTTTATAAAGACATTCAGTACAAGAATGCAACACTTGGGGCTTTGTTTGGGGAACGCAAGCGATACGACTGTGCCACATTGTGTTTTCGTGTTTTGCCCAAAAGATAATTGTTTCTCCTACCTTTCAAGTTTCGAGAAGTCACAGTGTTGGAAATCAAGTAAAAACAAATGCACGTTTAAGCCTTTCTATTATTCGCATTAATATCCAAAAGGTATCTTTCCGTTCTATATCGATGATGCGTGATTTTTTAAAATGTTTATTATGTTATATATATATATATAAGAAAATTTAAAAAATTACACTTGCAATGTCTTAGATTACATATTAACTACCAAAGGTTTTGGTAAAAGTTAAAGTTTTTATCCTTTTCTGTAATAAAAATAGTTCGTACATCCATTCCTGCAATTAGGATTTATTTCGTATAGTTAAAAAATTATTATCTAATATTTAAAGATTTCTTATTTCTTACAATTACCATACTTGTTTTTGAATGGAATCTTAATTTTGTAAATTTAATCTCAATAAGATTAAATATAAGCAATTTTGGAATAGTTAATATTTTTTTTTATTAAATTAAATTAATTTTTTTATTATTTTTTATTGAATTATTCAAAATGTGCTGAATATTTCTATATAAAAAGCTCTAAGAGTACTTATACTTGCAATAAGCTTATTTATAAAGTCAAATTTATCGTCTTTAATGTTACACTTTACAAAATGAAGTAAAATTTTGAAAATGAAGAAAAAAAATTATTTTTAAGTGTATTACTTGAAAGAACAATGCATTTTTCTTATTATTTATTATAAAATAGAAAATTAAAGTATGAATTTAAATTTAAGTTCTATACTTTTTGAAATGGTCTGTGCACAAATGAAAAGAAAAAAAAACTTATTTGACAAAAAACACTTGAAGTCTTAACATTCATTAATAAAATTAAATTTCGAAACTTACACGTAAAAACCTCCGGGAACACAAAATTTAATTTTTTTCTTATTAATCAACTCTGTGCCCTTATTTTTTATTTGTTTTGCTATGAAAACCTCAAAACGTAATTACAGACAATTTTTTCGGAATGTTTCAATGCGAAATTTTTTATTTTTTTCCAGTGATAAGCATGCAAGTCAAATGTAATTTCTATAAAATAGTAATAAAAACTTGACTTTCAGCATTGGAAATTGCGATTGATATGTTTTAGTGACCAACCTAGAGACCAGAACTAATCGCCTCTTTGGACAAAATTCCTAGACTAAACAATATAGACTAATTCACTTCATTTTACCATATTTAAAAATTTCATCATGAGTATTGAATAGCATAAGTCAGAAAAAACTAGTTTTATACTTCTCAAATTGTTTTAACATTTATAATGTTAGCACGAAGTTTTGCAGAATATATATTTTTAACATCATATTATTTATATATTGAATTTCCTGAGAAACCTAATGCATCGGTACATCATCAGATATGCTCGAATGACATAAATGGGCTTACTAAACTTTTTCTCATTTGTTGACGCAAGTAAAATTGATAAATACCACTATTCTAATATGAGTAAGCTTATTCAAAGCAAAATTTTACACCTTTATGTACCTAGTATTTTTTGTAAGAATGTGACTTAACTTTCATACCTAAAATATTTCCTATTTCTCCTCCTATCATAATGCAAAAACCAAAGAATGCATGTGAATAATAAAATTTTAACAGATGAGAAATAATTTTCTTCATGTTTATCCTTTTTATATATTTTTCTACTTTTCCTTCGTAACAAACATTAATTTTTTATTTACTGTATCATATATTGTTTTTGCTCTGTAGAGTTAGAAAAACTTTTCATTAAAAAGATGGGCTTAAAAAATTCTAATACTGTTCTAATAAATCTCATTGCTCAAAAATGTTAAGTTGTTTTTTAGAGCATTCTTCTTATTGTCAGACATTCAACGGCTAATGTGTGTGCTAACATTTCCACTTTTTTACAAAGTATTTCTGAGATTCACTACTGCTTGATTTGTCAATAATACTTATAAGGAAACCTGCACTATAAACAACATGACTCTCTCACTATAAACTAGAAGAAAAAATGAGAATAATTATGTGATCTCACTTGACATTACTATTTATATAAACAAGGCTTGTTGGCAAGGCTTGGCGACGAATTCGTTGAAGATAACACCATGCTAAATGCACACACACAGAGGCAGCTTTATTTCCTTATAAAACAATTTGAGTATCCACCGGATTAATTGTTTAATTATTTTAAAATTTACTCACCCATTCCCATTGATTAGTTGTTACTTTGTTTTCCGATATACCCATCTCACAAACCAAGACAAGTGTCAGCTGTATTCTAATTGATGTGGTTAAACAACGTGTGAAAAATAATAAGAGTGCTCAAAAACAAACATTTGAATTTCAAGTTCCCTACTCATTCATCATAGAATTAATAAATAAAAAAAAGAACGAAGCTTTAAAAGTGGTACAAGCTAAAACATACGCAGAAATATAAAGTACGTAGATGTGACATATAAATATAAATATTATTCTTTTAAAAATACATTTTTTTTTGTACTTTTTTGAATAACTTAGAATTTTAGTAGTATCAAATTCCTGGAATAAAAATGTTAGCTTGAAACAAAAAAAAAATTAGTATCTTGTTTAAAAAGACTACAACAACATACAGCATGGCTTATTTTAATTATTTCTGTTCTCTCATAAAGTGATAATAATTCTATACTGAATATACCCTACTGTATTCGTGTTACATAGTTAAAGCTTATATGTACAATATTTCTTGGAGTGATTTTAGCATCAATTCTCTCTTCCTTAATATTCTGAAAAAGGGAATTCCTTCTTTTACAGCTATGCAACTAAATCACTTAAATAATATGTTTTTCTTATTATTTTGAGCAATACTTATTACTTCCGTTGCGATTTTTTAAAATTTTTTTCACATAATGAATACATCTCATCTAGAGCAAATTATTACGAATGTATATATATAAATATATATATAATATAAAAATAACATTGCTTAATTTCTTTAAATTCTATTATAAATAATTAGATTATTATGGTATTTATACTCATTGTTCTTTAAATTAAATTAAAAATCATCGATTTGATAAGATACTTTTTAATGAATTCATATTAACATTTTAATAACTTTTTGTAGATTCCTGTTCCAATTGAAATTTTTGCAATGAATATTAGAATTTTTTATGCGATAGCAGTTTGAATAAACTTTAAGTTTGATTTGCATCAAAGTCGAATGTAAGAGTGAAGAAAAGGAACAAGCAAAAAGGCAGAGTAAAAGTGTGATTAAGAATGTAAAACTTCTAAGTATCATACCTATCTTTTCTATTTAACCTTTTACCTCTCTGTTCTATTTTACCTTTTAACCCTCTTTTCTACATTACCTTTTACCTCTCTTTTCTTGTTTACCTTTTTGCTTTCTTTTCTATTGCTTTCTATTTTACCTTTCTCAGTATTTACCCATATTAATCTTATATTTCCAAGGAAATACAAGATTAATAAGGGTAAGAAAGTGAAACAAAAGTAAAATTATCAAAGGTATGAAAACAAATCAATAAATAAATATTATTTTGCAATTTTTTTTATCAAAAAAAAAGTTGTTAGATCTCAAAAAATTAAATTTTGGCTCTATTAAAAATAGAGCCATTGATCAAGAAATATATTTTTCAGATATTTACATCGTGTTTTCCTTTGTCAATTTTGATAATTACTTAACATAAAAAAAGTACAAAACATTTAATCCTTAAGACAAACACAAATATTTAGATGATTTTTCGTAACATTTTTGCATTCAAAAGAAGTAATAAAGATTAATTCAATTAAGATGTAATATATTGATTTATAAATAAATTTCCTGATTTTTCTTTAAAATTAAAGTTGTGTCTTATATTCAGCATTTATATTTAAAATGTTTAATATATTTTCATCAAATTTAATACATTCTTTATCAAGTTAAATCATATTAATAATAAAATCTCTAATAGTTATCATTACATCAGCAATATCACTCAAATAAGAGGATTCACTAGAAGTAGGACTCAAATACTCGACTCGATATTTACCTTTTTTTAAGATTTTTCTATCCCTGCAGCCCAAAGCAATTAAAAATAATAACTATGAATTATGAGTTTCTGCTTAAATTCTGTTTTAAATTTCCATTATTTTTGTTTTCACTTTTTCCTTTTATGTGTGATATGAAGTGCGGATACAAATTTATCTGAATAGTTAATAGTTCTCCAAATGATTTTTGTGCAGATTGTTCGATTTTAATATAAAAATAAATGCTATCACTAACAGTAAATGAGATTCAAACAGGATTATACATAGTTGAGATCGTAAAAGCACTTAAAATAAGCTTTTTTATTATCTTTATATACATTATCATTACTAATGATATTCATCAATATTCTCTTTGAGCTTCATGTTAGAAATTACTCTCATTTATTCAATGCAACACCCAATTTATTTGTGAAGTTTTTGAATACTATTTTCCTATTTTGAGAATGTTAATTGCAAAGGTGAATTTACTTTACGTGCATTCAAGCGTAGGAAAAAATGTTGGAAACATTTCAGATTTAATGACACAAGTGAAAAATCATTACATAAATTCAGGAAACCAGAAAATTTTAGAAGTACAAAAACGGATTCGTTTTGAAAACTTCCCTTCCTTTTTCGAATCTGGTTTAAAATTATTTTTCAGACTTATTTAAGGTTCAGAAACTTTTTGAAATGTCATCGAAGTCTTGTCAAAACAACCTCTCAAACCAAAGAGCTATAAACTTACTTCAAACTTTTGAAATAATTGATTGTATTACTTGCTTTCCAAATTATATCGTTAAGAATCAAAACCAGAGTTTTATGTCATAATATATTCTAGTTACCTCCAAATTTCGTGGTTTTTGAGATGAAAATGGAATATGAGTCTTCCACGATTTTAAAAAAATAACTGAAAAATAAAAGCTAGAAACTTAAAATTATTTACTGTTTTCAGTAATGGAATACTTAATTCTTAGATTTTTTGATAAATATATTTGTAAAGGCGATTTTACTTTTAAAATTAAAGTATTCATAAATATTTTATAGTGTAAATGCAGCCAAATATCAAACAAAAAAAAATGAGATAAAAACCAACGGCAATGGTGGTAATATACGGTGGTAAAATTTATTAATTATTATACATTAAATTCAAAACAAACACATGATATACTGATACAAATATTTAATCATAATTTCAATTTAATCAATCATTTATTGAATATTTTATTGAAATTTTTTACAACACATACAAACCTTTCATTCATAGTTTCCAAATAATTTTGGAATACCAGGTCTAACCTATGACACATAGCACTATTTGTGCACTAAAATATGTTTACAGATATCTCAGTTTTTCTTAGTGGTGCTAGGGTTATGCTCACAACGACTTTCAACACACACACACACATATATATTTATTTTTTTTTTATATTTTTATTTTTTTTTTTTTTTTTTTTTTTTTTTTTTTTTTTTTTTTTTTTGTTCTTTACTACTCTTAAAATGTTAGAGTAAAAATATTAAATGCTGCTCTCACCATATCAAGCACAATGTCAGATAAGATAATAAAAAACGACTTCGAATATAGTGTTTTCAAAGCTTAATGGATTGGGATTGAAAGAATTATGTTGAATTTGTTTTGTTTTACATTGCAGTATTAAGAATGCTTTTATGATAAACAATATATTCTATATAAAGTAGTTACATTCATTTCGTACAAACTATACATAGATGCAGAATTTGATACAGTCTACAAATATAAATTAGTTATATGATCTGTAAATGCTACGTATAATGAATGTAAACAACATCATTAACAAGCTTACAAAAAGAACGAGTACTCCGGAGATTCGGCTTAATTTACTTCTCGATTTCTTTCGATAGTTTAGGAAGTGGTATCACATTAGGCTTCATTAATCAATACAGTAATCTTCCCGAATTAATCGGATTTAGTTTAGTGCTCAATCTCTGGATATCCACAGATTTATCTGCTTTGGGAGAGTTAATTTAGAGATATTTCTGTAATGTATTACGAAATACTTTGTGTTTGTCAGTTGTGAAAAAATACTTGAATGTGAATTAAAAATTTTAATGCATCCCAGAGAAATAAATAATTTTACAAAAAGTGAGAAAGAAATAATTTGTAGAAATTTGATTGATTTTAGATAAATATACATAAAGCCAATAAATTAAACTGTATTTAATATTTTAAATATGAAATGTTTAACTGTTTAATCATAAAATACTAGTGTGTGTATATATATGTCACTATTACTAGAGATATATAAAATTTACATGCTCATTACATTTTATTTGCTTATATAACATTAATGTTGTTTTTCAATATAATGAAAGTTTTTTGCCTTTTAAACTTAATATAATTGACGCAATTGAAAATAAATTATCATAATAATTATTTACTAATACAATTATATGTCTATACAGAAAAGGGACAATATCTTCTTCTGGTGCTCTCCATGCATAATTTTTCCATATTTGAGGTAGGATGTTGCTATGTACCTTCCACCAGGAAAAAGTTAAATCAAACATAACTTTTGTTGACAAACATTTATCGTGAAAAGCTGAAGTCAATATTAATATTTCAAACAAGATATTCAATTAATCGTAATTTAAATGATTTAGGAAACCATCCATAATAACATTTGCATAACCTGTCTTCTTTCGGTTTATTTCTGAGTTTGTGTGAATAAGTTTTTATTTCTTTACTACATCGTGAATAAGTAAATTAAAACAATTAATTAGTTCCTTAGCAAATAAAGTCTCAGCAACTGAACCTGGTCTCATATGAACAATATTTTCGCACAAGTTTTCTGCATAGTATTATCATAAATTTTGTATAACATTCATAACCATTAATTCCTTTTACTAAGACAGCATCCAAAAATATGTTATGCCCTTGTTCATTTGTACCTTGAATATTTGTAAGCCTTCTATTTTTCTTTTGAACATGTAAAATGAAACTTTCTTATTTCTTACTTTTGTCCAAATCACTTCTGTACTTAATTTCTTGTATCGGGGAATGAATTATTAACTCAGGATAAATCTATATTTTATCATTAGGAATAAAATATTGATCAGCCGCCTCACTATCTTCTTCAAATTCAATGTTATCATCACTTTCACTATAATCAGATTCTAAAATCAATTATTTAATTTCATCATTCACTAAGTACTTACGTTTATTAGCCATTTCTTCAACTAGGTATGAAATAAGAATCGAAACACTTATGTACGACATTCTCAAATTTAAAAATGAAGACGCTATCACTAGGACTACGTTAATATTACGTGTTTAAAAAATCGCATATTACTCGAGACACATAATATTCACGCGGGTGAGCGCTAGTTCAAGAAGTGAGAAAAATGAACTGTAGACGAAAAATTCGAGCCATTTGGCATGCAGCCAAAGTGACGCCTGGAAGCACTAAGAGTATCGGTGGAATGGAAAGGGCAGTAAAAAACAATAAAGGGAAACCGCACATCAAATTTACGTACACTAGTGTTCTAGGGTTAATAATTCATCCAACGCGCCGAAAAATTTAAATTCTTGGCTTATGGAAATGTAAGTTATTTTATAAATATCATTATGTCTCCATAATGATATCAGGTAATCTATAAATTATGGAGTAGATGCCTGTTTCCATCTATTATAACATATTTCCTAGTTTTAAAAATGTAAATTTTAAAATCATCATTTGCACTTACTCGTTACGATATTCAATCATTGCCAAGTAACAAATACTAGGTTTCAGTAGCATAAATTTTAAAACTACAACCAGAAATTAGTTGCAGATAAACACAAAGAAATTTATGAAGTACTCCAATGATAATCAAATTAATTACAGTAATAATATTAAAAGTGATGGAGTTGAGAGAACATAACAAAATTAAATAAAATTTGGTAATACAAATGAAACGAAACCACATAAAGTATTAATCGTTCTATTTCATATAATGACTGAACTTTCTCACTGTCATAAATTATCATACACTTTGAGGAATATACCAAAATCTCAAGAAAAACTGCATGTAATGCTATCGAAACTAATAATTTCCCAAGAAATCAAAGCATATATAAATCCTGCTAATGTTTTTTTTTTTTTTTCTTAATGGAGAAATTCTATTCTTAATGGAGAAATTCTATCTGCTGAATAAACTTCTGTTCTATTGTTTCGCAGTTTTATTTGTGTTTTAGGAGATAAAACTCATTTTAAGCAATCTTAAATAATTGTTCGCTCCTCAAAACCTCATCTGGAACTTTTATAAATATTTTAAAAAATATGATTTACTGACATTTCAATAATAACGAAAAATAATTTTTTTTTCAAATTTAAAAAAAATCATCCTATAGCAGTAATAATTTATGACTTAGGTTTTCATTTCAAAATTATTTGTGATTTTATCAATTTTTCATTCCTGAATAGACATATCTTAATATCCTAATCCCTATCGAAATTCTTAAGCACTTTTGAAAAAATTTTGAAAGTATGAAATATGGTTAGTTATAACTGATTGAAGTTTTGTTTCAGAAATCAAAGTAAGTTTTATTAAATAGTTTCAATTTTAAATAAAATATCTGTGAATGAAATAATGATTTAACACATTTTGATAAGCAAAAGTTAATTAACTTATGTCCCAAATATTGTTATAACATTTACTTATACTTCCTATTAGATACTTTGAAATCTAGTTTGACTTTTTTAAGACAAAAAAAATTATTTTTGCGTTGCTGATTATAATTTCATTACAGTTACCATATAACATACCATATGATATCCTGGAAGAGAGATCAATTTGCATCATTTAATCTCCAAACATTCTTTTATTTTATCAAATGCGTTCAACCATGCTTATTCTGAACATCAGAGGAAAAAAACATTTTCAAAGAGAGAGTAAAATCACGTACCTACCCTTTTTATCAGACCCAAACCAAGCGATAGAACACCACCGTCATTAGCTCGAAAGGAGTGGGAAAAGAGAAGAGCAAGAACTTAATGGTTGGATATGACACGATCGTTGCCTACTTAATTATACTGAGAGAGGAAAAGATGCCTACTATTTTCTTTCTGAAAAAACCTCTTGTCAGCCACTTCCTTGAAAAGTTTTCTTCCCTTCAGCCGTCCTTATCTCTCCTCTCTTAAAAGTTCAGGTGCTAAAGTTAGTAGCTGTACTAACGGTTTTACCTTTGCTATATTGAAGGAAAATGCACATTTTCCCTCTTTTCTTCATCTTATGCATTTCGGGCCTTGGCCATAATCTATTTTTATTGGGTTGGGTAAAAAAAGCATTAGAAAAGAAACTTTCAAGAGGAAAGATTTTGAATTCACTATTTTTCAAGGAAATTTTGTTAGAAATGTGAAAATGTTTTTCTTGTAATAATAGAGAAATAAAATTTGTTGGGAAAGATAAAGACAAATGAGTAACAGATTAGAAGGTCTCATAAGTCGGAAAAGATATTTTATTGATCTTACTACATTTTACACCCAAATAATTTATATGTTTTAAAATAAATATATTTTTATTACTTACTATTTGAAAATTTTTAGTTTCCTAAGAAATTACGCAAATAAATTCTTAAATAAGGAACAATAAGCAAGTAGTCCCATAACGTTCTTTTTTTAATTTTATATCAAAATTATATAAACAATTTTAGAGAGTTTGGGTTTAATGTAACGCACATTTCTAGTAAAATGCTATCATTTTTCTTTCATAATTCTATAGATTTTGCCTAAGGATTTATTGTAATCTAATAAATATTTTATGAACAAACATGAGATTTTTAAAAAAAAAATCAGTAAATACGATTTCAGCAAAATTATTTCAATTCATATTTTGCAGACATTAAAATAATTAGATTATAATACTTACATCTTTTAGTTAAGTAATTTTCGTATTTTCTGAACAAAGAACTCTATTCGATTGCATTATTTTTAAATCTTAAGTATACTATTATATTATTTTCCTTTACTTTTTATCTTCAATTATGGAAAATTATCCCAAAATCAAAAGAAATTGTTTCCTAATTTTTTTTTCGTTCGTAATAATTTTAGTCAATTAAGTTTTTTTTTTAATATCTTAAAAGGATTGGGTGTATTTAATAAATACTTTACAAACTGTTGGATAAGTACATTTAAATACTTTTTTATAAACTTTTAACACATATTTAGAAGACAATGATAAGCACTGTTACCAAAATTTAGAAAATATCTTTCTTATTTTATTTTATTCAAGTTCAGAAATAAAATTTAACTGTCCAAATCACAATTTCTTTATTTTAACTTTTACTATTACCACTTCAATGTAAATTGTTATTAAATTTACTAAATATATATTTTGTAAATTTATAAGAAATTTTTGTTTAGATAAAAAAATATTGGTTATCTCAGTAAACTACTAACTTTTCATGCAATGTAAGTTTTTCTTCCTTATTGATGTTTTTAATCTTTTAACAAATTTAGTCATACTTTTATAAGCTACCTAAAACCTATTTCAAAATTAATGATCTTTTAAAAAAACTGAAGATTTGTTTAAAACTTCTTTTATAATTTTAATATATATCTTTTTCACGTACATATATTACTTTATACAATAAATATAACTCCAATAAAAAAATTACGAAATATATAGATAGATAGATGGATGGATTTAAATAAAAATAATTATAAATATATATATGCACACAGGAATAAAGAAAATTTACATTCAATGTTAATACATATGTACAAACAAATAAAGAAAATTTACATTCAATGTTAATACACATGTAAACACAAATACAGAAAATTTACATTCAATGTTATTTCATATGTACACAAATGAAGAAAATTTACATTCAATGTTAATACATATGTACAAACAAATAAAGAAAACGTACACTCAGTTTTATAATTTTTTGAGTTTAAGCTTCTTTTTCTAAAAAAAAGTTATTCGACAGAAAACAGCTTTTTTTTTTTTCTTAAATAAATTTATTTGCAAAACTCCTCATGACCCACATTGCAAAACATGAGGCTTACAGACGTAAGTGGTAATAACATTATACAATAATAATAATAAAATTTAAAAAAAAACATAATTAAGGGGAAAAAAACATAAAAGAGACAAATATAAATGAAAGGAAGGGAAGAAATATATAAATACAAAGAAAGGAAGGTAACTATAAATTTTAGAAATCTATACAGTAAGCAAATTTTCTCAAGACATTAAGGACATTAAGCTTTAGATAAGTGAAAGAAGTTATAAAGCTATTTTGAATATTTAAAGGTATACTAAATCATTTGATATTTTTAAGTAAAAAAAAAATGTTTCTTCATACATTTAAACTTAAATTTCTGCCAAAGAAAGAACTTTATTAATAGAGAATAATATCAAATAACCACCTATGCTGTCATAAATGTTACTAATACTCATATTATATTTAATTTTTGAATTACCATCTAAAAATGTGTTTAATAAGAATTTACATTAGAATTAATGGAATTTAAATAAGAAAGATGAAAAGAAAAATCTCGTTATGCATATATATATATATATATATATATATATATATATGTATTTATGTATGCGAGTATGTATATTCATATTTTTCTATATTTTTATGAAAGATGGATTATAAGTTAAACTTATTATTATATTTATTACAATTAAAAAAAATTATTATTTAAATAAAAATAGCACAGTGTTATCCGTAACAAATAAATATAGCAGTAAATGTGAGTATAAGCTGATTTCAGAAAGTGTAACAGTTACTTTTAAAAGGATATATTTGGAAATAAAAAGAAAAACTACAAAGTTTTAAAGTTGTCATGAATCTATATTTATGTTATTTATCTAAATACTAGAAATACTTAAATGAGGTATTTTGACACTTAAAAATTGAAACATGAAGTTAATTTTAAAAGTTAATTATGTGTTAATTAAGCAAATGGGACATTAAGAGCAAACTCTGAAACTCAAAGGAACACGTTTTTTTTTTTTTTTTTTTTTTTTAAACAAAAGTCTAGATCTATGAGTGTGATGAATTCAAAATATTCTATAACTAATATATACATAATTGTTTAGCTTTCAAATATACAAGAAATAAATTTTTTAAAATATTTATTTTAAATAATGTTATAAAAACTTATTAATGCTTAAGTAAATATTTTTACATCCTACAAGAGTTTTCACAGTACTTTGGAATAATTTAAATTTCTGTATCGTGATTAAAATGTTTTCTTCTATAAGGTATATAATAATATTTTTCAAGCAGACAACGATTTTTTTGTGTGGTTTTTGTGTAAAAGAGGGGTGGATTTCCGCCTAAAATATCTTGATACTTATCAGTTAATTGTTTTTATACTTCTCGAATATTATGAAGATATTCTTTTTCAAGTTTATTGATTGCACAGATAATGGATAATAAATATTGGTTCTCATACCATAATTTCTTTCACTATTAAATTTATAAAAATATGAAATGTATTAAATGTACAAATATATTTAACATATTAGCAAATATAAAATATTTCCAAGATAGCCTATGTTTGTACCATTTATTTTGATTATTCTCTGATTAAAAAGTAAAATTTTTCACTTAAAAAGACTATTCTTGTGTATATTTACTTTCATAGATAAGAATCATTCTGTAGTAAATACGAAAAACACAACAATATGTGAATTTATCTCCTGTAAAATTTGGTGCATTGTCTTATCTCATTCGCTTATAATATTATCTTAATATATTTAAGTAACATCCTTTTTGCTGTTTATATATATGTAATTGATAGTGTACAGTATTTAATGTTATTATTCTGTAAATATTTTACTCGTACACATTTTCTTTGCCTGAAGTATTATCAATTATTAGATGAAATAATTATTTTTTTGAAAATCGCAGACAGACTTCCAGAAATAATTTAATTGATGGTCTCACTATACATTAGAAGTATTTACATACATTTTATAACATGAACTCAAAAGTAAATAAGTAATATTTTATACTGTATGTGTTATATGTTGCTCACTGTATATTCTACTAAACATTCCATCTAGGGTGCTGTATGGGAAACTATATTTTTCAAAATGTTTTATTGAACTCTAATAGAAATTTGCTAATTTAAGTTCAAATATATCAAAGAAGTTACTACTTTATAGGAGACCCTCAGAGTTCAAATAATTAGAAATTATCTATTTGTAGGGTTGCAAATTATTCCTATCTTGTTACTGTTCTTAGTAGATGATATTATATAGGCCCAATAATTCCTCGCGTTTTCGTAAAGAATCTTCATTTCAAAGGGCCAACGGGTCCTGAAATAAGAATGTTTTTCTTATGAATCAGGGAGAGAGATTTCAGCTCCAGCTGTCCAGTAAATTTATTTTACTTTGCATACATTGTTTTAAATTCTATATGCAAATTAGTTTATTTAAAAGGCACACACATCCTATTGTCAGATCTCTTACGAATACCTAACATTCTTTATATTTATTATGTTAAAGCTAATATTACTCTGTACTTAACATAACATATTTTTTTCCCTTTAATTTCCAATGGTTATGGGTAAGTGTTAATTCTAAGCTATCGAAATCCATTCATAAAGGTGGTTAAATTTTATGAGGGCTGACCACTATAAAATCGGGTCTGCGTCATATTTTAACATGCAAACAGAAATAGTCATTTGGATGAATATATGAACCCATAGTTAACAAAAGGGTTAACCCACACAGTACGTGTACATGAATATTATCTAATGGTGAACAGGGCCAGCCTGTCACACTCTAAGTATCGTCTACACCAGTGTAGTTAACAGAAACGGATTCCTTCTAGTAAAATACCATTAATCTAGAACAAATGATATAGACCTCGGTTACCAAGAAGAAAGTCTTACGTCAAGTTGATATACTTCGAGGATTCAAGAGCTCACAATTGGAGTTTTCTGATCAAACTTTGGATGATTCTCGGATATAGAGCATGCCGCATGCTTATAGTTTTAAACCGGGTGATTATGAAACTTGTATTGTTTTTACGTAGTGGATTCGACAAAAGCATGCTAAAATTGTAGTTTCCATGCCTTATGGGTAGTTCATCAGTGAGACTTGCTACAAACGAGAAGGAGTCTTTAATACTTATAATGCCTGAATTGGAACGTTAGCGAACCACCTTGGGAATTTAGTGAGGCAACAAGAAAGTTACGGCTAGAAATAGTATAGTTCACTGTGGATTTGCGGCAAATATTTAGTTCAATATGAAGGGCTATATAATTTTCCTTTTTGTCGGACCGCAGTAATTACTTGGCCTTTCTGAAGCATGTGTTATCATAACTTTTGAATAAAGAATATATTTCTGTATTTATGCACCCCTATTCGGGGTTCTAGCACAATAGGATCATTTTAGCCGTAACTTTTGTATCATCTTATACGTCACATATAGGAAACAGGAAATTTTGTATGGCGTTCTGTTGCTTTTATCTTCTCGAGTACTAAACACCGCTTCCAATGTATAAGGGGGGCGATAAAGACAATCTCACATGAAAATCACTTGATATTTTCGAGAAACTGGCTAAATATATTGCATGATATAAAAGGAAATTCTGAAAATTGTCAGGGATTATTTCAAACATTCTGAAATTCATGTTCCTAATATGTGAAAATTGCATTGAAGCTCGTGCATGACACTTCGAATTGTTCCTTTGACCTATGTTATTTTTGTTACTGTACAAATGCAATTAAAGTTCTTATTCACTTACGTAGTGTGCTTCGTTTTTGGTGCTTTCTATGCACAAATCTGTCTAATCGTGTTGTCCTCTTGTTATGTGATTTCGAGTTACCTGGAAGTTCCCAACCACAATCAAAGGCTCGAACTCTTAGTATCGAGACATCCTATGTAACGTTTTTACTGTTTATAACAGGCTTTACTGTCATTAACCTCATGATATATTTTGACGTAAAAAATATCTAAAAATAATAAAAACTTAAATACGATAAAAAATTTCTTGCAAGCTTTATTTATTTTCATTATCCTTCAAATACTGTGAGAGTTTTTAATATATATAATCATATAACAAAATTCATTTTTATATCTACTTTAACTTCAGAGTAGCATAACAAGTTCTAATGTCATTTTGGTTAGAATTTCCAACGAAATGTTGATCAAAATGACTACATTAATACGTTTTGTGGAGAACACATACAATTACAAACTATATGTACAAATAGCAAAATTAAATTTCGCACGATACATGAGTAATACTGTAAGGGCACCTTAACTCGCTTTAACTGACCATACTGCATCAAAACCAAGAATGAAAAAATATATATAGTGACACAAGGTGCCTCATTATCATGTAGCAACGACTGTAAATTCTGGATGGTCTCCTTAATCAACCTTGTTTTTGGTTATGAAGAACCTGTGTAAGTTTATTTTTCACTTAATCCTTGTAATGTTACCAGTTCAAACAGGAGGAAAACAATGCTTAATATTCCTTCCAGGAAACCTATCGCCATTTCCAGCGTCTCATACTAAGCGAGATAACCACCAAGTTAGAGATACATACTCTCACGGATAGGCAGAAAATCGATACAATCACACAGAGGTAAGATATTCATGTGGACAATGAAAAACTCACTTCGACAACTTTTGTGACAAACACACACATTTACACAACACACAATCTTGTATTTCATTAAGAAAATTAATGTTAAACTTGTACAACAGAATCAAATAGCTTTAGCTGTTTAAAGGAGCACCGCGTACCTCATCCATCATCTTGAAGATATATAAATTGAGTATTAAGTTGTATTTATACCATCTTTTCAAATAGTCGCAACACTTGTTAGCCTTGTGTTAATTATTTTTTCCTTTAAAAGTCTCGTGCTCTCTCTTTATCACTGTAAGATCACATGCCTTTTATTTAATTTATCAAGTGAATTCTTTAATTGTTTAATAGTTAATCATGTCGTAAATGGTCCAGTATCACTAACAGAGAAGTTAGCTGAGAAGTGCCAAAGCTCTACGACTCATTGCACAAAAAATATCTGCAGGTTCCAGTTATTCATAATTTTTAAATACTTCCAAAGCTGTTCAACTCCTTTTTATGTATAATAAAATAAAATAAAATATGGAATCACATTAAAATAATTAAATCTTGAAATTCAACTCAGTTCTTTTGCAAAAGTTTACTTTATAAAACAAATACCTGGTCGAATAATATATATATATATATATATATATATATATATATATATATCCATTAAATAAAACTCTACTCTTTATGATTAATAAGATAATAATTTATATCCTTGAATTCATATTTATTTATTCAATTAGCATTCTTTTAATTTATGTAATAAGTAATAACTTAGGAAGCCACACTACTTACTGATTTCTGTGATAGAGAAAAATTATTCCTTATAATTCATTTTTTTATCGTTAGAAATTTATCACGCATAATTATTAACGAAATATGTATGAATTCTATCATTGAATCTTTACAGGACAATCCATTTTTAATAAGCATCTTTACATAATTTATTGCATTTTAATACAGGACACTATTATATAATGTTATATAATTATGCATCATTAGTCGGAGTATTGATACCAAATGTACTTAGAAGAGAACCGGGTTAATGACTATTAAGCACGAGAGTTTCTAATGGGACAAGTGTCCGAGTTGCGAGGAAACATTATATTTGAGGTAAGATAGTGTACACAGAGTGTTACACAAATGACGACACAGACTCTCAATTAGTTGAACTCATAGATCGATGCTCAAACATGCGATATTCACGCTACTAGGTACGTAGGTTCTGCAGCAATTCATGATTCTTAGTCGATGAAACTTATTTAACACGAGGCTAATATTAACATGTGTAGAATAATTGCGAGATGAGAAATGATATGAGGTATAATTTGAATGAATACGCGAAATTTATTTAAGATTAATATAATAATTAGTATAATCAATTGTTATCATGGTTTTATCAAAGAACGAATACTTCTCTATATATTTTTTTAATTTCTCTACTTCTCCAATATCTTAAAAGCTTCTTTATTCAAAAGTTGAAATGTTGCTTCAAATTGTAGCTCTATCTCAAGATATGGCTAATTAGTAAAACTCATTTTACAATAAATAAAAATACATTTTCATAAATAATTTTCCTGCTAGTCACTTTATATATTAGTCCTTTCTTCGTTTTATCAAATAATTAATACTTTAGAACTTAGTCCAAAATGTTTAGTATAATCCAAATAGCACTATACTTTTCATTCAATTTTAATGTTTTATGCTTTAAACACATTTGCGTGTTTAAATGCCTCATAAATGCACATACTTAGTCAGTTTAATTTTTGTTTTGTATATTTAAATTGGTTTACCATTGCGTGTTAATCTAATTAATTTAAAATAATTGTAATTTAATTTAATCAATTATAAGCAATAAGCAAAAAGTTTTTAAAATTTACACTTACACTTAGCTCAAAACTTCAATTGTTACTACTTTAGTCAAGCAAATAAGTTTAAAGAAATATCAGAAAATTTTCATAAATTTATAATACTAAGAATATATAAATAATTTCTGTTATTAAGTATATTCAGAAAGAACACATTTCCTATTAGTTCAATATATTTCAGAGAAAAAATATGATCACTGAATTACTTTTTAAAAAAATGTTTTTTATGTTTTAAATTATTTTTGGATTGCATATATTAGTGTACCCCATTATTGGGCAAACACCTTAGTAATTTAATAACACTGTCACTAAAAGATAACAGTTTATTTTTCGATTGTTTCATATGAACACTTTCAGAGTAAACTAAAGAATACAATAACTACAAAATAGATCAAATATATTATAAAATATTTGTTGTATATATTCTTCAGCAAATTTATCTGCAACATTCAGAAAAATTGCCATGTTGCAAATGACAGTATCTAAGTCCAACTTCATTTGTTCAACGTTCGGCATCATCAATTTTCCTGATCCATGAACCAGAGTAAGACGCAATTGTTAATGTTATGAATAACGACTTGTTTTATAAACCATAGAATAAGAAGAGAGGTCAATTTATCACCGTAGCACTCTGACTGATTGTATCCATTGCCGCCCTCTGAGAAGATGGATTACATTCTCCATGTAAACCGACTAAATTTATCTACTTGCTTATTGAAATAAAGTAGAATTATAAGAGGAATATTTTCTTTCATTAAGCACAGATTCAGTTAAGTTGCAATGATATTTTTTTATTTATTAAGTGCACGAATAAATAACGGTATGTTAGGTAATATAGCAAAGGTATTATTTTTCTCTTTTTTAATGCCTTATAGAATACACGATTGTATCGGAAACTAGTATATTTCTTGTAAGATATGACATATTATAATACACAATGATATTTTAATGACAGTTACTTGACCTTCGTATACTTTTTTTTCTTCATATAGATCCTGGATGATCTATGAACCTACTCTAAAATGGGAATTCAATTACTGGACACTCGATCTGTATTTATATTAGTATGAGATTAAGAAAAGTGAAAATTTTTAGCTACAATGAATTTTGACAAAGACGGTATATTAGAACACACAGAACTAAAATGAGCTACAGTACTTCGTTTTAAAAACCCAAAAGATGATTTTGTTGGTAAGGAAGTTTCATTTTGAAATTATCATTTTTTCTGCTATTTAGAATGATATAAAATAATATTAATATCTTTTTTTAAAACAAATGATATAATTTATTAGTTAATATATATATATATATATATATATATATATATATATATGATATTTGCATTATATGCCTACGGAATAAAAAAAACATTTGCAAATATGTAAACAACATTCCACCTGAATGCATTTTAAAAGTATAATTTAATAAGATAATATTAAAATTACTAATTATGTGTGCAAATATTGATGCCTTAATAAACATTTTGTCTACAACAGATATCAAAACTCCTCATGATTTTCGAAATTGGAAAGAAAGCTATAAAATACTTTTAGCTATTTTGCAATGCAAATGAATATACATAATTATTTAAAAAGATTAAATTGATTTCAAAGCTCCATATTTTCAAAAATAAATGACACAGAATGAGAACTAATACATGAATAGAAAGTACACCTATTTAAGACTTATATTATGAAAAAGGCTAGCCGTTTTGTGTTTTGTACGAAGATATTTCACGAAAGCTGTTTTAGAAGCTTTTATGGACCTACCTCACATTTGGATCAGTCGCAGTGGACCAAATGACTCGACTTTAATCATCTGGCCACTTAAGTCATCTGATATCGTGTCATACAATTTTTTTGGGGGGAAATTTAAAATGATAAAATGAATGCGTCATCATTACCTACGAATTTATTTGAGCTCAAACAACGGATTTATGTTGCTTTACAATCAATTACCACTGACACTTTACAACGCGTTTGGTAGGAATTTACATGTCGAATTAACACTATACGTGTAACTAAAGGAAGTAATAATTGAACATTTGTAAGAAAACATTCGTATTTTCCATTTGCATTCTTTTATTATTTATCATTCTTTGTCATACGGAATTTCGAATGCAGATGCATTATTTTGAGTAACCCTGTGAAGTAAAAAAAAATACGTCTATTGCTTGTCTTGTTGTAGACAACGAATCGTTTCAAATACATTTCTACATACGATTTCATACATTATCATCCATATTATATTATCCTTTGTATGAATATCTTTCAAATTCCATGGAAGAGAATGTTTTTAATGGGCTATACGTATGTTGATACTACTGACCACGGTATAGTGTCTATCGTGGCTATATAAGCTCTTGAGATGGAAATGATATGAACACTTGCTTATTTTGTTTGAAATTAGAGGAATGAGATGAGTGTTTATAAAAGGAATTGTAACTGGTCGGAGGCATTACTACAGTACCTTTAGGGTATCAAAGAGGCTCTAATAAGGGCCAATGGTAATCGGCATCATACAAAATCGTATACCCCATACCATTACACCCTACCGTCAGAAAGTGCGACAAGTGACAACCAATCATCCATCGTTGTTCTGACCACGTTACTTCCATGTATGGATGCATTTATCATCCAAACAAGACAAAATTAAGTTTCATAACTAAAGATGACTACGAGCCATTCCGCATGGCGTCATACCGCTCTTTTGTGGCATTATTGAAATCTTTAGCGATGTTGTTGTGTTGTCTGGGGAATCACTGTAATGGTCTCCGTTGAAGTAATCGAGAAACATACAGCCACTTATTAATAGTACTAACACCTACAGGGTGATGTAGAGAGAACGTCACTGTTCGTAGAATGTCCAGAATTATGGCATTCAATGAGTTTCGCGCTTGCCGAATAATTCTTTGATTCTCCCTAATTATGATTCATGTAGCCCTTTCTTTTAGGATATTTGTCGAGAGAGATAATTACCTTGAACGCAAATTTGCCAAATGCGGAAAACTGCAACATCTGAATGAACGGTATGACACATAATCGAACGGTATGACACATAATCGAACGGTATGACACATAAGCTTTACGATCCGCATTATTGCAGTTTTATATTGCGAACATTCACAGATAATACAAATTGTTCCAGCAGCTATCATTTTTTAAAGCATTTGAAATTTAAAAGTGATAAACTAAATCCGAACATGTATATTAGAATCTAATTTATGCCTTTTGCCAGAATATTTTAAGGTGCCTCTGTGATGTCCATGTCTCATATTTGGCGACATTGTCACCAAAGGGGTTGAAATCTTAATCAGTTGCATAAATAACAGAGACGAATAGATCTCTGCATTTAATAATATTTACCTTGATTCCTCCTGGGTGAAATTATTTTGACGATTAGTATACCTAGATATGTTGGTTATCTTCTTATTCATTTATTACTATTTGTGCACATGAAAAGAGTTTATCGTAATAAATAAAATTCCAGTACTAAAATATTTCAAACAAAACAATTTTATTGACAATTTAACAATGAATAGTTGAAGAGTTTATTGAAATAGAATGAAAGAGTTCAAGCATTATTCAAATATAAAATGTCTTAAGCACATTATGAATAATTTCATGATTTGTAAAGTGCATAGAAATAATTTACTTCAAATGAATCGTATTTCTCAGATTTTCTCAGTAACTATTCTTATCCAACAGTTATTTTCACCAACATTTGTCCTCAGCTAATATTTCAAAAAAGCAGTTGGGCAGCTTAAAGTAATCATAACAATCATTTAATTTATTGATAATATATTCAGATTACTCTCTAATGTTAATTGTAAAAGTTAATTGATAAAACAAAATACTCGTGATAGATGCGAAGTTAATTCAAAGCAACAAAAATTATCGAAATATTTTTTTAATAGAAACAAAGTTAATTTCTTGTATATATATATTAATTCTTATATATGTTTGAAGAGCTCTGCGCAATGCGATTAAAGTTTCAAAGCTTTTGAAATTAAAATAAGTTTGGAAATGGAAGATTATATGAAAAAGTGAAAACAATCGACAGCCTTATTTGAAACATAAATAAAGCTTTTAGATATTCGATTTAGTAACTTTCTTATGATACATTGCACTAGCACATTTAAAATTTATACATGACTTCAGTACTACTGGTTAAGATAAATTTTTATTTAAGTTTCATTTGTCTTATTAATTACAAACGGTAGCATATGATTCAGTAAGACATTTATTGCAGAATACTTATAAATCTTTCTCATAATTGCATAACTTAATTGATGGGAATTTTTTTCTAGTTTTGTATAGTACGAATTACTAAAAATGATCATATATTTGTAGTTTCACGGAGCTATTTTAGATCACCTACAAGCATACAGTAATAATTTTACAATTAATATAACTTAATCATTCTTCCAAATAAAAAAAAATGCTTATAAATAATATTTTTAGGAAGGAAATATAACTTATCAGATTTATTACCATACATACATTCAGAGTACCCATTAAAGTCCCTTGCCACCATCTTAAATTCGGAAATACTGCTGTCATATTCCTAAAAGTGGTGCCTAGGCATGGTAATTTATTAATGTGCTACTGAATGAAACCGCTTGCGGTGCTATTTGGTGGGATATTGTGGAGTTAGCATTCCTGTCTCGAAAATGAAACGAGATAGGGAAAAAAGTAATTTAGAAAGTTTTAGAGCACCATCGATTTAATTCTAAAAGACACCTTGTGGATATTAATGCAAATAACAGAACGGTTTAAATGAGTACTGGTTTTTTCATGATTCCCACACTGAAGCGTGACAAGACGATCGGAGAAGGCAAAAAACCACAAATTATAATAATGTACATTTATTTGAGATACTAAGAATTCTCACTATTAGCTGTAATGCACATATGGTTCCTCTTTTGGCACACACTTTGGAGCATAGAGTTGGCAAAAGTGTACTTAATGCCTCGTATAAGATCCTGCAATTTTTTTTTTGGAAGGTGTTGCATACACCTGCTGTTTCAAGTTTCCCCACAGGAAAAATTCCGAGTATTAAACTAGGTGAATGGAATTTGGAGTCAGATCAGGGGAATGTGGGAACCACTGTACCCGATTATTTGGTTCCCGAATTCCTTGACGAAGTACTAATTCACTAGAGATTTCTTATGAGCAGGCTTGTCATCTTGCTAAAACTAAAAATTTCTAAGAATATACAATGGCAGATCCTCTATATAACCAGTTTTTACGTTTTTTAGGAATTGTAAATACCATGCATCCGTTCAAGTTCCATCGTAAAATATTAGGCTAATCGGCTTGTTAATGTAAATTGCACATCAAACATTAATAGCTAATCGCATTTGATATCGAACGTCGGTAGAACATCTAGAATTTTCCAGGGCTGAGTAATGGGTGTTTTGCCATTGTATATACCATTACAAGAAAAGCAGGCCTAGTCCGTCTACATCATATCTCCATATCTTCCAAGAGTGTTTGAAGGAAAATGTATCTAATTCACAGAAAAGTTGCACCATGCATAGCATCGCCGACCAGTACAACTTTTTGAGATGTTGTTCGATATAAATGAGCGCTTAATTCACTTAGGAATTTCCAAATCCAATTTTTGGAGAGGCCACATTGTTGACTGATATCTATTGTGCTGTATTTCGGATATGCCTCCTCATCCGTTTGAACTTGCCGTCCTACCTTAATCTGGCATGCCAGATCAAGCTCGTCTTGTCACGCAACCTGTCTCCTTTACTCGTTTTACAACAGTTAGGATGGTTTGATGAGAAGGATGTGGGCTTGTAGGGAAACTTCTCTGGTACAACCTTGCTGCGTTCGAAAAATCACTCCATGACTATGAGTATCAACATATGACAGCCTCATTAGGGTGGATCTTTTATAGCTGTCTCGCGTGAAGTGGCGTGACGTTTCTTACGTATTTGTATAATGTAAATGTTTCGAATACGTAGCGCAAGTTGCGTAGAGTTGATGCCACACTATTGTATATTATATAAGTATTGTTTATTCTGTTTATAAAGACAATGAGTAGAAATAGGCTACTCTTGGGACTTAAGCCACAGTGCTTTTGATTAAGGATCATAAGAGATACAATTGTGTCACATTGCTGGGTCATGTTTTGGCTGAAAGGTATTCGTTCTTCTTTCGTTAAAGTTTCATGACGTCATAGTGTAGGATATTATTAAAATCAAATATGTGCTTTAATTGTTCTATTTTTCACATTAATGTCCTCAAAGTTAAAAAAAAATGTTTTCTGAAGTATGTAAACAGTGTGGCGTGAACAATAATTATTAAATTGTCAATCAGTTACGACTTTTACAGAGGTGTGAAATTAGTAGAAACATCTGTCATCTCTAACAGTTAAGACCGTCCTTACCCAGTTAAGCACAGAAAGGACATTGAATGACAGAAAGGACAACCCATTCCAAGCTGCTTGAAGCCTATTCCGCACTTCATCGAACGCATGAGCTGGAGAAGGGTGACGGGCAAGTCTCTTACTAAACCATAACCAGATGTTTTCAATGGGTAACAGATCCGGATACCGAGTAGGATAGGGTAACACTCGAATACCCTGTATTTCGAGGAAGGTCAGAACACGACGTTCAACATATTTTATTGCATTATCTTATTGGAAAATGGTATTTGGCAGGCCTCGAAGATAGGGTGAAACCACTATGTTGGAAAAGTACCAATCTGCGTTGAAATTACCTTCTATCCGAACTACAGATGTACGTGTCGCGTAACCCGTGACTGGCCAAACCATCAAACCGGGTGCAGGGCCCTATATCGATATCTTATGCAAACAGGGGACGAGCTGTTTCCTAGGAGCCTACGACTTTGTGCCTCTCCTGTATCCAGCTGTGAGGTTCGGTACACCAGATTCGCCGTATTTCTTTATGCTGCATTATTTAGGAAAGTCAAAGTAATGGTCCTTGGGCTGACAAGTCATGCTGCTGCACACGTCATCGCATCGTACTCGTGGATAATGGGTGTCCTTCAAAGATGCCTATTTCCTGACAAATGATCCGCAATGTGGTTGAGCGGTTTTGAAGTGTTGACCTCACAATATATCTGCCCTCTAGGGAGTTATTCACAGTAGGGTGTGGAGATCCTACATGCCGTTCAGTATGCCTCTCATTAAATCATTGGTTCCATATTAGCATGACAGTGTTTGGATTGCGATCACTGCTAGGGCAATATCATGGAACAATAATCCACACTCTCAATATGCTTCGATCCTGCCCCTGTCGAATTCCGCCATTTGCTGCTAAGCTTTTCTTTTTCGAATTTGGGGCATAACTCGATATTCTGAGCAAACTCCGACATACAAAATGCATTCCGAATGAGAAATCCACCACACAACTTTTCTTTTATGTAGTAATTCAGTTGTCGTTTCTCCCTTCTGTGTCGTCTAAATGTCTTGAATTACTAATCTCATTTGTATATCTAAACCTTTTTCTCCTTTCATATGATTTTGGCATTCGTGAGATCATTCCTTCCATTTGTTTCATTTTTAATGTCTAGCAATATATATATATATATATATATATATATATATATATATATATATACATGAAATATTATAGATAAGTTGAAAAACATACAATTTTATAAATAGTGCTAGTCTAGTCAAATATATTCATATATTCATAATAAACTGTTAATGTTATTTTTACTTATGATTTTAAAGATCCTCTTAGTGCTATTGAAACAGATATTCGTTCTCAAGTTCTGAAAAAGATTTATAAAAATAATTATATTGCTAAGGTTGTTCAATAAGAAAAATTAATCACTTATTTATGTTAGTCACAAAAGAATATTATATATATTTTTAAAAACAATTATACCATAGAGTGAATTTGTAAGCTATTTTTCTTTAAATATATATTTGCATTTTTATAGAAATAATTTTTTTATTATAATATTTTTAAGATATTGAGAAATATAGATAATGTTATTTACATTCAAATTAACAGTAATAAAGATTTGAAATATTTCTTACCCTCTCATACAGAGTATTTAAATTTATTTTTAGCTGATGTTAACAAAAACGATATTAAATATAAACTTTTTTTTATAAGCAGAAGATTATAAAATCTGGTTATTTTCTTGTTAAAATGGATCTGTTTTCCTATGAAATACAATTTAAGCTATTCGTTTTCTTACATTAGTTTCTTAATTGTTTCCTGTACGCAGTTATTTATAGTTTGATTTTTTTAAGGGTTTTATTTACATATAGCTCTACAATATTCTTATTGTTACATAAATATCTAGTTTGATATATTTTTTTAATTTTGTTGGTGAATATTATAAATGAAGAAATAGAGATTTTTTATGGATGATCATGAAAAAATATTGCTACAGTGAATTGAGAAGGAGAACATGGAATTGAGAAGAATGAATCAACATGGGTACATGAGATGTACAATATAGCTTTGATGAATTAAGTAAGATTTTCCTGAGAGGTAATATGGGTAGTATTTTTGGTAAAGAGGGAAGTGAAATTACAAGCATGTATAATTTAAGTCATCCTAGAGTAGAATTAATCAATGAAGAAGTATCTAACAAACAAGATAACATAAATAATAAAACAAAGATATTCAGGTATAATAATATAATTATAAATATAAGTATAATAATATTGATTTTTTTCTTCAATAATAATAAGGATAATAGTACAAATAATTTGCATTCAATTATAATTTAGATATGTTAAATAAAATTACTATATTTCTAATAAGATAAGAAGTTTTTAATGTAACTTTACACATGTAAAATAATTCTTAAGGAATAACTTAATACTAATTCTAAATTGATATCTTCTTAAAAATTCATAATTTTGTTTACTGAATTAAATATAAAATATGTGAATATAAATATATTGGTAAGATTTGTAATAATATTAATATTCTTATACGTAAAACTATTTGTCCTATTAATTTAGGAATATGAAAGTTTGCATTAAAATTTAAATTAAATATTTTGATAATCATAAATTTGAAAATATAAAGTTAACTATTATTAAAATAATGTGCTCTCAACACTAAAAGAAGGTTATGTTATGAAAATTATTATGTTAATGTTATTATGTTAATATTAACATAAAAATATTAACATAATAATATTAACATAATAATAAAAATTATTATGTTAATATATTTATCACTACATATGTCTATCTAGTCTTAATGTTTTGCTTTTTAATATATTCTCACAAAGATGCAAAAAACTTAACCGTTATTGTAAATAATTAGATTTATTACTAGAACAAAGCAACATCACACGACTAAGAGGTTACCCATATCTGATGGCATTCAGACCTTTATACACACAGAGAATATTCAAGAAACGTTCTATTTGAATATTAAAAAAGTTAGAATAATCCAGATGCTAGACAAACAATAAATAATATTTAAAATTATAAGTCCAGTCTTTGGATGATAACTCTTTGGCGGGAATTCGAGCCCTAGGCGAACAAAACTGCAATCCAAAGCGCTGTCAAATGAGCCACTGATATCACCAGTTTTCTGGCTTTGTGTGGCTTTATATATGTCTCAAATGTTTAAACAAATGTGAAATAAGGAATTATATGCTCAATATTTTAAATAATTTTATAATTAAAAGAGAAAAATAGAGGAAGAAATAAGAAAAAATGAGTATGAACATGCACTTTGATAAAGGGAATTTGATTATTAATTAATAAAAAAAATTAATTTATAAAGGACATCTATATTAATAGTTACCCTTTTTTTGCTATGAAGAAAGGAGAAATTATAATTCAGGGATGTTGTTTCATTAATATAAATAAAATATAATGTACTTATTTACGCATTTTTAAGGATTTTTGTGAAGTTTTATTGAGTAAATATAAAATTTGAGACTGCAATAATGACAGGAAAAAAATAGAGAGCATAGTATTTAATTTACAATTAAATCTTTTGATTAAATATATTTTAAAAATATTCTTAGTAATCATAAAAATTTAATTCCCATTAGTATTATCAATATGAGAAAAACTTTTAAATTTAATAATAATTATATTTAATAAATAAAAATATATGAATCTTTTGATC
>BMAW01036239.1:291501-307610 GCA_019974015.1 Nephila pilipes
TAATAAGTACAAAAATAAATATTTCTTCATATTATTTAAAACACACTTTTTCGAGATTTACGTTGCTGTTTCTTTCAGGAACACATTGGATAATAATTTTTTTATATGATTTAAGAATGGCTTATAATAGGAAACCAAGAAAAAGCCATATTTTTGTACTTAGAGTTTGTTTCTAATCACAACATGATACAAGAGTGAATAAAAGTGTAATTAGACGTCTCCTTTCCTAAAAGAGAAGATTTATTTTCTGAAGCATTAATTAATAAATACACTGCAATCTAGGAGGTGCCTAAGTCTAGTTTTTATTTACCCAAGATCACCAGACTCGACAATTGTATTTTAAGCGGATGTTCAGCTTCTCAGTCATTCCATGGCTATATTTGGCCATCGAGCACTTCAAACAAAAAAGCCCATTACAGATAGTGACGTGGATTTATAAATCCAATGTTAAGCACGAGGTTCTATTATTTATCAGCTTCATCTTCTCCAGAGGATATTAACAAAGTTATGCATAATTGAATGTTTTCTTATTCTTAGATGTAAAATTTTAAAAAATATCTATGAACTGTTTCTACATGAGAACTTTGAACATACAGACGTGAAAATAAAATTTAAAAGCACAAGAAATACCTTCAATCTATACCAGATCTAGAGGAGAGAAGTATATATGTATAAGATAAATAAAATAATTTATCATTAAAACACAAAAGGAAGAGAATTATATATATGTTGAAATACCACCAGTGGACTCATCACGATATTCCTAAGACTATACAGTCCAGATTGGTTTTTGAAATTTGAAAATACAGCATTCATTTTGCAATGTAGACGCCCAATTGGTATGAACTTGATTTGAATCTTAACCAAATGTACATCATCGGTTAATCTTTCACCTTATCGAGTTATGTTTACGCCTACATGCATCTCCATTCAAAATTACGACCACCGCCAAACGAATATGATATGTACAATTGTGTATCGCTACCAATTAAGTCACCTGGTGCAAGATAGCGTCAGCGTAACTGAAACCGCTGGCCAACAGTAAGATTTATCCACATGTTATAATGCCATGTTATTTACATATTTTTGTTTTTTATTAAATAATTTTATTTTCTTATACATTTGTGATTAATACAGTCTTTATGATCACTATTTTTTAAATTCTATATGTAGAATGACATTCCGATCACGACTAAATTGTCTTCAAACATAAGATTCGTAAAAAAATTTAAAAATTAATTCATTCAAAAAAGACATTTTCATGATCAGATAAATAATTTTCAACTGTTAATACAGAGTTAATAACAACAGTTTGTATTTGAAGTGAGTACATACATCTAGCTTATAAAGTAAAAATTATAAAAAGAACTGTATTAATTTTTAATATTTTTAAGAGGACCCAGTACCCTGGAAACACCATTTGTACTTTACAATGATGAAAGCATATTTGCGCAAATATCAATACAATGCATATAGTATAGATTTAAACAAAGAAAGGCCTTATTGAACTCATAGTATCGTTAAACATGGCAATCTGTCCAAGAGAAAGTGTCACAAGTAGATGTAACTCAATATGGGATATGCCCATCCCTTACAAGAATGGTTGCTTCCCTCCGTCTCTCCATACTCAGCACCAGATTGTCCAACAGTTCTTAAGGTAACAGGGCTCATTCATCAATCAACATTTGGTTGAGTTGTTGGTTGTTCCCCGGAGGCTATAATCGTGCCGCAAGTCGACTCTCCAAAGAAAATCACACAGATTTTGTGGGATTTAAATCAGGGAAGAATACTGACCAATCCATTCGAGTGATATCTTCACTTTCAAGTAGCTGCTAGACATCAGCAGTCCGGTGTGACAGTGCATTGTTTACCATAAAAAGGAAATCTGGTCCAATAGCACCTCGGAACAGGAGGAAGTATCACCTCCATACTATAAAGACCTCCGGATACAGAGCCTCTTTCTAGAAAATGGAGTTCAGTCCTCCCATTCAGCATAATGCCTCTCTAGGTGACATCTCCAGGACAACCGTAACGGTCTCTTTCGTGGTGTTACTAGGATAAAACCGTATCCCGACCTCTCTCCAAATCAACTGTCTTTGAGAATCACTTGTGGTACTGAAACGACTCTGATCCGTAAAGAGGACACGAATCCAATGATAAGATATCCAGTTTTTGTGCTCCCTACACCACTCTAAATGGTGCCGCCGATGACCAAAACTCAAACGGCTGCAGCGTTCAGGACAGTGGGCGAATAGGCCAGATTTGCAAAGATGTCTGGCCTCAGCAAGCCGTGACACTTGTCGCCCTCTTACTCTACACTGTTGCAGAACAATGGCGCTTGCTGACTGGTATCGGGCTCTTTTTGCCTTCAGGGCAAGATATTTCTTATACACTACAATTGTTTTCGTAGGGTGGCAAATACCAATCTGCCTAACAGCTATACCTATGACGCGAAACGACACTTTTGTTGATTCCGAACTCTTCAGCTATACTGGTCAAATTACATTCCTCCTCCAGTTTTCGGATCATTCATGCACGTATTAAGTAGTCCAGTTGATTTCCTCTTACCATATTTGACGAAAGAACTCTCTCGCACTTGCTGTGAATGTCTTTAAATATGCCTCCATTCTTCCTTTAATTGTAGTCTTGAACTAAGCACGCAGACCACACTCGTTTTGTGTACAGTCACGTTGCCTGTGACGTTTTGTTCCTGACATTTGTATGCGCATCACCTTTCTACTGAATTGCGTGCACATTGTACTGATCGCAAACCCCCTTTTCTGCAATTTAATGGCTATCTGTTTAAGACTCACATCGTTGCTTAAGTTTTGCACACAAGTATATATATTTACCGGGTGATTATAATTAAAGTTACGCTATTCAGAGTCCTGTAGAGCCTGTTCAACTTATCGGATTTTAATGGAATATATGCTGGATGGAGCATGGGGAAAAGATTTCTGCAATAAAAAAATTAGTGCAAATTTTGACCACTACGTGGCTTTTATCAAATATTCCTTGTCAAATCCGTAAAACTTCTAAATAAACATGCAGTAATAGCCAGAAAATCATTCAGCGTGCGTTTGTCATCGTTAATCATGCCCTTACAAAAAAAAAAAAAAAAAGATCGAGCTTTGCTAGTAAAACAGCTTTATCAGAACGGCAGCAACCAAATAGCCGCTCTGCGTGAATACCGTCGTTTACAGGATCTGCGAAAAGGTCCCATATCCAGGATTGTTTTGAGGAAGATGATCATGAAATTTGAAGAGACAGGAGATTTCGGTGTGTTGCACGGAAGAAGACGGAATTTCTTGGTTTTCTCTACATCTTTAATTCTATATGAAAAGATTATTTTTAATCATATATATATATATATACACAAGTCCTTATAAAATGAGTTAAATTCTTAAGCTATTACCAGTGAAATGTTATGAATAATATTTTTATATATTTTTAATGTATGTTATGTGTTGCAAACATAATTCCAAGTATTAATGTTTACCATTAAAATCTATATATGATATAGTAATGGGAATGTATGCAATGGTGAATTATGCAATGTTTATGGGAATGTATGCAAAATGTTTATTATAAATTACTGTAGTTTATTTATATTAAACAATTAACAACAAAAATCTTAGTTTATTAGTTACATGAAACTTATGATGCAAATCATAAAACAGATATTTGAAAAGTACACTTAAGGACTTATAATTCGGTATTAGTAGATATTCAATATATGTCAGATCAGATTTCTGTTTGTAATATACGAGGTACATTACAGTTATTTTATTAAATTCTACGCATGAACAAAAATAAGAAAACTGTACATATATTTTAAAAGTAAGAGTAACACATTGTTTTTACAAAATACTGCAAAATTCATGAGCTGAAAAGCTTAAAACTCTAGCTCACAATCTGCATGTAAGTTAACATATCCCTTTTTGCTTGATAAGATGAAAGTTCATCATAATCTGTATTGGGAGTAATGCAATTGTTCAGTCAAAAAGTCAATTTTTTTTTATTTACGGTATATTATTAAAGCCGAATATCTTAGCTTTCAAGAAAAGTTTAATTTTGTTTCTGCCTTACATAGAACTTGAGTTATAAGCATTTTAATAATAGCCTGTGCCAAATCTTAAAACTGGAAGAAGCATTCTGCTTCCTGAAAGGGAACTTTAATGCTTGTTTTTCATTGATATTTTACGTAATATAGCCATCAAAATATCTTTCAGCATGCAAAATGAATTTCCTAAGACCCAAAATGCAAATGTCTCTTTTAATGAAGCAATATGATAAAGAGTACTAAAAGAAGTTTTTGTTTGTTTGAAAACTGTGAAATTGGGTTCCTATGATGCAATTATACAATTTTACGAAGAACTTCAAGGCTGCTTAAATGTCTTAAATAAGCTGAACATTGAAAATTTGAAAATCCGAGCTACTTCACTATAAAGAGATACAGAAAGTTGGATTACGATCGATTCAGGGAATTGAAGCGTTAAACAACACCTGTTAAATATAAGTGTAGGAAAGTTTTAAAGCCCATCAGGAAGAAAAAGATAACTTATTTAAGTAATACAGATAGTGAACGTTACAAATCAGGAGCGTTTTAATGTTAAATGTTAACATGTTTTTAATTAAGTAAGTTTCTGGGTTGAAATGTATTTTCAGCTTTTTCTCAAAATCAAAATTTTCATATTTTGCTTCAGTGCAAAAAAAAAAAAAAAAAAAAAACTGAAAAACGTTATGTATGCAATGTTATGAAACTTTTATAGAATACTCTATGAAAGGAAATTCAGGACTTGAACCTCTCCTATTGTTATAATGCGATTATTTTGCATTTTATTGATGAAAAAATTCATAACTTATCACAAATTTGTACATTTTTTCTGTTTGTTAAAGTACGACTTCCTATAAATATTTTACTGGCAGGGTTATAATTGTGAGAGAGACACAAGTCGTAAATTAGATCAATTCATCATAATAAAATTGATGGAATTGAAATAACTCTATTTCAATTTCAGTTTTGGTGTTTTGCACAAGTACCATTGTACTGCTATTTTTATGTATTTTTTGAGTTGAAATATTAAAACAATTATTAATTTATGCAAATTTTGCATTGTATTTTAAGTTTTTAGCCATATCTTATAGTATAATGCATAAAAAAGTTATTTTTTCTGTTATTAAAAAAAAAGTCCTCTCCGAAGGTATTCGGATACCTTAATGACTTATAAAATTAATAAAAAACAACTGTTACAACAAACACAGTTTTTAGTTCCTAAAATGAAATACAAAGTAAATGCCTGAAATTGTTATTAAAATTTTCCCCACTACACTATGCATATAATAAAAACATCCACAAATTAATTTATTAATTAAATTCTTACTATCATTCTGTGAGAAATAATACAAACAATCCAAAAGGTTTAATTAATATAATGATCAAAGGAAAGTCAAAAACATTCTACTTGGAATTTCAAATACTTATATGAGCAAAATTGAAGTATATTTGTGAGAAAAAAAATTATAAGTCCAATGATTTTGGTTTCAAATATGTAATTTAAGAAGCAAACAATACGATCAATTGTTTCATCTCTTTAAAGTTTTACTCCTTTTTTTTAAGCCATTGTACAATTATTAGTATTGTTTCTCTATAACTTCAAAGTCATTCCGAGAAATTCTTCAGTCGTAATTTGAGTTCTAAAAGGACCCTAATACTGAATTAAAAAGTAAGAATTAACATAAAAACTGAGATCCCCAAACATGTGGAAATTTTTCCGGATTATTAAACTTTGGCAAATATTTTCCCCATTTGTCATTAAAATCGAGACCCTTTTGCCGTTTGATTTTTCTTCAGAAATCGAATACGTAGAAGAGATATTTATCGTTGCAATAAATTTTATTGAAAAAGAAGTACATTATGTTGAAAATTGCATGGAATAAATTCGGTGTTAGATTAAATTGGACATGGGCAGTTAGTAAAATTATTCTCAAAGTGAGTATCAGTGAATATCATTAAAATTCGTATTGAGGGTAAAGGCATTAAAATTTGATCTTTTGAATTTAAACTTGTATGTTTTGTTAACTGTATGCATTTAATGCAATTTACTTAATTCAGTTAATTCAACTTTTTATCACAGATAATAAGTAGATACGAACAATTTGGACAACTTATTTTCATTTTCAATTATGGAGGAAATAACAATTAAAAAACGTAAAAGATGAATTTCTTATAAGTCTTAGCTTACCTAATCAATTAATGTCTTTTACATATAAATTGCGTATGACGGTAATTAAAAGGTAAAACATTTGTGACGAAAAATCGATTCAGATACATAAATGTCTCTATGTTATTTTATCGTTATTTTTTTTTGAATAATTTTGTAGGTTTTCTAGAACAGTTTACATTATTTTTGTAATTATACTGAAAACTATTTATCTTAGATTTGATTTATAATATTTTCATTATATTGAAATTCATGGCTTTATATCAAAGTTACTCAAAATATGATGTTTCATTTAATTCATTAATGAATCTTAGTATGGTCTGGTGCCTCATTATGACGGTTATAAATTTAAATACATTTGGAGAAAAATTAAACAATTGAAACATATGTTACAACTAATATCTTATATTCTTTCCACTACTTCTTACTTCAGTAAGCATACATTTCATATTTTAATAAGTTTCTAATTCTAATACCAGATATCACTGTTCCTGTTTTTGAAACTGAAAATTCATTATTCTTCTTTATCATGTTTGGAAATATTTTTCAAGATATCTTAAAATTTAGCAATTGAAAATATTTAGAATAACTTAAAATAACATATTTTTATACTTATTTTAAATTATATGATTGTAATTTAACTAATGAAATACACAACAACAGAACTGTTTTAACCAAAATGGTAAAATAAATATTAATTTAAAGGTATACATATACTTTTAAATTCTTGCATATTCTTCGCATTTGTGAGCCTGAAAAGTTTTTCACCAATGTCTTTAACATTTGCTGTAATTCTACCATATCGTAAGTATTGGAATTATTTAAAGATGTACATTATTTTAATTTGTTTCATTAGATTAGTACTGAACTAAATTAAGCTGCATTAAAAAATAAGAATTAGAATTTCAAAGCATATTAATTACTACCTTTTCCTCTCTTTGAATCAGTTTCTTTTCTAGGCAATAAATTTTCTAAAATTAAGAAATTAGTGCTTATCGATTTAGAGCTAAAATATTTTAGAGAAAAATCATAAATAATTGCATGCATTACGGTATTTTAAATGAATTTCTTTGTCATACACTTTATTTCATACCAAAAATGAGAATTATTACTCTGAAATGTATGAAAAACTGCGCTTACTTAAAGAGTATTTTCGCAATAATAATTTGTAACTAATTTGTAGAAAACATTATTAAATAGCATCCAAATAATAAAAATAAGAAATTGTGTTAAAATCCTTTAATTTGTATTTAGATATGTTATCTGTCCTAATGTTAATCAAACAATAGTTTATAATATGATGTGTATTGTATAAGTTACATATTTAGCTCAACAAGAAATTAATTTAATAATACTTGACAATATTAGAATAATATAATGAAACAATAGCAAACTTTTATAATAACGACAAAAGTATTGCAACAAATATTGAATATTTTTTTAAAGATCACAACTTCTTTTTGAAATACATGTTAGATTTAATTAAATCATATTTTCTTATCATATATCCTAAACACACCTACACACAAATAATGTTTAGACACAAAAACGATTTTTTTTTTTTGAATTTCAAAATATTATTTCACAGTTGAAATTTAATTCTTTGAAAAAATAAACATTCAATTACCGTTAGAATATGCAGAGAGTCTGTATATCCAGATTATACATACTTATTTCCATTTCGGGTTGTAAACCCAATCCTCAAAGGTTTTCTCACTTTACATAAGATTTAACAGAATTTTCATCCAAACGCCAGAAAAAATATACAAAAAGTATAATTCAGACCACATACACACACGCAAACACACAAACACAGACACGCACGCACACACACATAAACACACACACACATATATATATTAAAAACAAAAATGCAAATAAGCATTTATCCGCCAAGAAATAAAATCTTTAATCATAGCAATGGCATCTCTTTCTATGGATCCGAATTAGAATTAAAGTAAAAAAATACCTAGAATAAATAGAGAGAGATATTTAATAAATTATGAAAGTATTTAATTTAAAAAATAAATGAAAAATTTAAAACTATATAGCAATCAAATGAAACTCAACAAAAGAAGAAAAAAGATTCTATTTCACAATTTTAAGAATTTATCAATTTCTACTGTATCTCTTAAATTTGCCATTGAATATTATAAAGCTAATCATTTCCAACACAAGTGTGAAATAATTTATGAATTTATGTAAGCTATTTTGAAAATGGAAATGCAGATAAAGTAATCTGTTATTTTGAAGAATGTAATTACTTAAAATGTTCCTAAAAGTACTTAAGCTAAACTGTTAATGAAAACGTTACTGTATTACTAAAAACAATATTTATCTTTCTTGTTAAACACATAACTAATGCTATATATTAATGTTACTTTATTATCTACATTTTTAAGTTAATATATATATATGAACAGTTCCATAAAAATTTTCATAACTTAGAGCTATATTTAAATAAGAAAGTTTAATCAATAAATACGAGTTAAGATCTAGGTTAAATTTACTTTAAAAGGTTATAAATTTGTCTGTATATTTAAATAAAAAAGATTTATTTCTGTCTATAAAACTTTATTCATAAAAATATATGTAAATATTAAGAAGATTATTCTAGAAAGTTTATTCTGTTGTATACTTATAATTTATGTACATATGGTTTTCGTTATATGAAATATAATTTTCTATTAGAACAAGATTATTAAGAAATATATGTTTATCATAAGATACAAAATTAGTATTAATTTTTAGTCCTTAGAAATTAACCAGAATAACATGAAAGTTAAATCCTCTATATATGTCTTAAATTGAACAAATTTTCGAAGTTATGATTAGAAATAGAAATAATATCTTTATCGTTAATATAGTTAATTATTTTGTAAATATTTTTAATAACAGCATCATTAAAATCATCAAAAAATTTTGAAAACTATTTTGTAAGATATTACCATCATTACCAATACAAGTATTGAAACCATTAATCATAGTTCTAAATTTAATAATTCCTTCATGGAATTTAGGAGTTAAAAAGATGTGAGGAAATTTTATTATATGTGAAGAATTTAACATATCCATAGTGTAATATGTGTTTCATATGAAGATAATTCAATGGTAAATATATCTATCACTATTTATAACTTAATAAATGTTTTATTTATAACAAGTTATTTAACTTTCACAGTATCATAAAGTGATTTTCAAATAGTAGTTTAATTATAAGGGTTCTCAACAACATAAAATTTTTTGAAAACATTCTATAAATTTTTATATAACATTTCATAACCTTAAGCTCAGAACTCTGTTTTGACTTAATTTCAAATATTTAATCCATTCATTAATACTTTGTTTTTATTATTAATACTATATTTATGTTACAATTTATATCAATGAGATCGTTGATTTTTTCCCTTAATATAAATGTTATTGTTAGACATTTTATGTTTGAAACTTAGACCTTAGATCCATAATCTCTCAAATATTTTTATCCTTAACATATTTAGATTTAATGCAATCATATGTTATTATTCTTCATTCATGTATTATTCATAAGCCATCCTGTATTTATGTATTCTTCCATTCATTATTTCCATGTAAATACTTGCAATTATTATAATTGAAAATCAAAATTCCCACACTTTTAAGTTTAAAAGCTTTTTTTCATATTAATATCATAAATAAGAATTATTTTTATACTTAATACAGTAAGGAAATATATATTTAAATATATATCGGAACTTCATATTTAAATGTAAATAAGTACAAATACAATAATCATAAAAAAAAGTTAGGAAATACCCAAAATAATTAAAAATAATCCAATTAGAAAGATTCATAACTGTTTCAACGATTAAAAACATCTACATCAATCTATATAAAAATATACAAATAATTTTTTTGTAAACAAAATAAATTTTTAAATATAAATATGATATTTAACTGCACTTTAACTTTATAAATTGTAGGAATTTCCAAAGTAAAGTAAATTAAACGAAAAGTTAAATTGACCACAAGCAAATATTTTTTTTACATTGATTTACTTTATTAACTTTTAGATCATCTCCCAATTGTTCAAAATCTCGAACCTACATTCAACAAATTGAAACATTTCGCCAAATGAACAAGACTATTTCATTAAGCGTCCAGATAAGATTGGTCCATTTACGTCGAGAGTATAATCCGTCTTCGAAGAAGATGACATCGGAAGCAATTAGTCATAGTGTTACGTTGACGAATTAAGCTTTCTTTTTTTTAATGGCTTATAAAAATAACCGTTATTCATGACACCAGTAGTTGAGTCTTATTTCGGACTTTATCGAACAGTACAATTGATGATAGCGTACAAATGAAAAATGAAGCTACATTTCGATACACGCAATAGTTTTCTATAATACTTTAAATGATAAACGCTCTAAATTATATTTATCTTAAATACTGTAACTGATTTGCTTATGAAAATTTCTTGAAATTTTTTCATTATCATATCTTAGAAAATAAAATATGGAATGGGAGTTATATTTCTCCATTGTAGAGTTATATTAAATATTTGATGTATAAGAGATTGAATTAGTTATCATGGATCTTATTAGTCAACTGGATTATAGTTGATATTCTCCAGTGCCTCCTGTATTTCTACGAAAAATTTATATCGAATAAATTGATGAAATTAATTGAAATATATATATATATATATATATTCAGTATTTTAAATGTTTTATTTAATATAATATTTTACACAAAAGAAAATATACATATTAAAAATTGCTTATTTTAAATCAACTATACTACAGCCACTTTTAGAAATCTTTAGTTACAGATTGTAATTTTAGCATTTGAATAATATTATACATACTTTATTTGTAAGAACTTAGTAGAATCTATTATTGCAAATATATGTATAATATAGCTATTTTAATTTTTCGTAATACTATGAAGTGTCTTCATAGTATTACCTGAATGTTAATAATATGAAATATAGAACATATTTGATATCAGTGTGAGTGACTGTGTGTGTATAATGGTTTGCCAAATTAATATGTACATTTATAAAAATAAATTTATGAATTGATATATTAGTATTTAATTCATACCGGTTCTCTTAAATTCATTTAAATTATATCTTATATACATTTAGCTTAGAAAATACAAGAAAATAAATAATAAGAAATATAACACAACATTTTTTAAGAATTTATTATTTGATCTCCTATCATTTAGCCACTATCATTTGATTGCACATGTGCTTACTTTTTTTATATACTATTACTCAAATTGTTTTGACCTGGTTGCTTTGATACCATACATTTAAATTAGTTTTTAATTAATTTTCACTATGTTTTTATTGTATCTTTTGCAATTTTTCGCTTTGTGTTTTTCCAAAAAATTTCAAACAGATTCTCATCCAGATAAATAACTTGTAATGGTAAACCTCGAGTATGAAAGGCTTTGAAATAAATTGTAATAGTTGTTGCTTGATGCCAAGGTGTTGAAACGGGCATAAGAGCAAAATACTAATCATTTTGGAACAATTTTCGAAGCTACGGTATCTGGTGATGTCGCCACATTCTTTATATTAATCTGGCCTCATGGTTCTTTGCTTTATCACCCTACCATGCTCTAAAAGACACAAAAAATTCTTCTGTATTCCCAACTATTCCTTTGAAATAAGTTCCTCTGTAACTAATGATAGTAAAATATTTTTCTATTCTCTTATTTTTTTTAAATTGAATACAAAATCTAATTCGTCTTTAAAACGGCCGAATGGCTCTCACAGTATACGCACCACCCTCTCTCCCCCACCATAATAGAATCCTTCGGAGAGAGTCAATAGGATAACTACTCTCCGCTTTACACCGATCAAAGTATCAAAGCATCATCTCCTTTCTATTATCTAAAGTCACCATACAGAAATTTTCTATTTCCGATACCAGTTTCAGCCTCCTGAAACGCCTCAGCCAATTGTAGACTAGTAACTCAACAACCTATCGAAAGCTCCACAACTTTTCATCTTCTTAATATGCAGATTCAAATCCCCATCTTTCTTCTGACCAAATAGTAGAGCTCTAATAAGAGCTTTTGTCCAGCGTCTCAAGCTCTTATTAGAGCTCTACTATTTGGTATCATTACGAATTCAGATACCTGCAATTTTGATGGGATTCTTAATCCTTTTGATAATGCAATAAAGATAGAAATTTTCTTTAGGACACCTTCGAACATTGGCATTTGATTCTTCTCGATATATTAAATAATATAAAATTATTAATGCTGGGAAATGTTGTCAAAAAAGATAAAACTACTAGCAATCTTAATACTCTTCTTTATTTCATTTCTCACCAGTCACTTAATAATAATCTCCAGCTCAGACAAGACATTTTATTTCTATACCTCAGTAAGTTTTGGTTTTCTTTTAAAGGACGGTGCCCTGTTAACTCTTTTTCTGTTAGCCGTTTATGTAAAGTTATTTTTTCTAAATAGCAATCCCAGATTCTTATAATAATTAGGCTCATCTTGTAGTATTCTTTTTTCTGTCTTCTAAACAATTATTCCTAATTATTTTGTCGAATGAGGATAGTGTTATTCTTTTTCTGCCCCATTTGTCTTTTAGTTTTTGAGAAAGCACGTTTTTATCCAAATTTACCTATATTTTACTAATAACTGATATGAAAATACCTAAAATATCTATCTTCCTTTCGAAATGATCTGCCTCAAGATACGCACATCATTACGAAATTTCAGCAAAATGCAGATAATACACAATTTTTATCTCAAACGATTTCCAATAAGAAAGATTCGCAACATGAATCGTAACTTCAAATTTCTAAATTGGGAGTGGGCCGCGGTAGCCTAGTGGTCAAGGTCGTGGACTCGCGACCGGTGGTTTTCGTTCAGTCGCGGGGTCGATCCTTGGTCTCAAAAGACCCGCCGTGTAGCCGGGGCTGATGCACGTTAAATTTCTCGGGGCCCAAAATTCTCCCGTTAACGTGGTGTGGATGTTAGGAGACGGGGTGCTAGCTCAGGTTTAGTCCTCGTCACTTGACCGTGGTTCAAAATTACGAGGTCCTTAGCCAATAGCCCTCATGTTGTTAATAAAAACTAAACTAAACTAAATTGGGAGTAATCTGGGAAACAGTAGTATTCCTAATAAGGAAATGTTATTATAGACTTATTGTTAAAAAGGGACCCCACTGTCAAGCTAACATGCATAACTAATAGAATTGAAAGACTAATATTCAACAGGGATATAATTTATATTAATTCTTCAAATTTTATTACTAAAGTTAAAAATATTATTATTTCAAATAAACTGAGATGTGCACTATTAAAATAAATAAATATTTATATGAAACAAAACTAACTTAAATAAGAATATAGTCTTGTATCATTTGAATCACTTATGATTGCATTAAATGCACATAAGATTTCAAATTACGAAATTAGGAGACTTCAGAAATAACGATGACCACCTAATGCATAAATGCTTCAATATAGATGCATATACACGTACACAAACACACACACACATACACACACACACACACACATATATATATATATATACTAGCTGATACCCGCCCACTACGCTGGGCAGACGATAATATTATATTTTGGAACCTATACATAAAATATCAAGAAAATTGGAGCATTGAAACGACCTTTGTGTTCTCCAGATGGTTTTTTTTATCGGCATTAATTATAACCTTGAACTCCTTTTGGTCTTTAGGAACTGAATCAACAGCAGCTTTGAAATCGTGAATATACCTGTTATGTTCATGTAGCGTCTTTTCTAATTGGCTAATTCTGGCTTAACACCTGGTAAAATACCACAATGAATGTTTCTTTCACGTTCATCATCACAGAGAAAGTAAAGCTGAAGAAAAGGTTGTTGAGGAGGCTCAGCCAAAAGGCTACCTATCCTGTGGTATACCTGCCCGTGGACTTTAAATGTTGGCATAAAATTTCCTTCCTTCAATTATTTTGCTCCAAATGACGTCATCCGAAAACATCCATTATACTTACGAATTGTTGAAAGAAAATGTTCTGAAAGCTGATCCTTATAGCTAAGAAGACCAAGCAAAGGTTCAGGGTAGATCTAATAGCAGGAAGATGGACGACCACCACTGCAGCACATTCCTGGAGGTTCTTCTATCCATTTTAAGGCACGGCACCTCGAATAGGGCAAACGTTTTCCGATACTGACAATTTTATCATTTGAATAGTCAATATATATTTCATATTTAAAACCAGACAAATTTTTGGAAGTCCATGGAGCTAATTTAACTTTTGATCTTTTTTCATTGTGTTTAATTACAGCTGCCTGATTCACGTGGGGGTTATTAGAAAAGTATTTTCTTACAGCTGCTCTATGTACTTCAGGATGGCTTTTAGTATATTTTGAAGCAGCTTCTCTATGTTCTTCAGGATGATTTTGAGTATATTTTATAGCAGCTTGTCTTACTTGTTTATATCTAATTGAATTTGTGAATCTTTTTCTTCCTTTTTTACCTTTATTTAGTTGAAGAGATATTACATCATTAATAATTGATTAACTTGAACTTGAAAAATCAATGTTAGATATTGATTGAGTCTTTGAAACTAACACAAACACATTTTCTTGAGGCTGAAACTCTAAAAATGACTCATTTTCTTCATTTTGTTTCACATTATCATAACCAGGATTAACTTTACTTCTATTTGTTAATCCAACTATTTAAATATAAACATCAAAATGACCACTATTACAGTTTCCCATAAAACGTAATCTTTTTCCCCCTGAACTGTTTCCCCAACAGAAGCTATAAGGCAGCCACCTTGATACACTTCGAACTGATAGGGAAATAGCTCTGCCGCCGCCATAATATCGCAAATAGGTCCATACGTGTTTGGTTTACACATTTCGGTAAAGTATAAATCGTTAGTATTATAAGAGGCACCAGATAGCATTTGAGTGTAGCATATAAACCGATCCCAGTTGTTAAACATGTGAGAAACCATAATATTTCTCATTTTATGCGCCATAGATATGTCACCGAACACCAGCAAAGACAGAGACGAAACCAAACATGCTCTGTCGCCAAGAATTTTAAAAACTTTGAAAGGAGTAGGTATTCCATCTATCCAAATATATTTAACACCCATTATTAAAATTATAACTGAAAAGTAAATATGAAAAATCAATTTGTATTAACCAACAATGAAATATTTTTCAAGTTAAAAAATATAACCGAAATTAATTTTTTTAAATCAAATTATTTAAATATTCAACAAAAAATACTAACAAAAAAATAAAGTATAGTAAAATTTTTTTAGCATAAAGTCACCCGTATTACGTTATCCTTTTTGCAAAGAGATAACTCTATTACGCTAGCAGCATATCTGGAACTGCAATTGAATAAGACAGAATAGCTCTTAAAAATTCATAGCATTAAAAATAATTCTGTATTCTGATAACGATAAAATATGCGGCCATTTTAAAAAATCAAAAACATTTATTTTCTAGAAACCAAAAACTAAAAATAAACAAAATACAGAAAAAAAACCTTTTGCATAAACATTAGGTTACAATTATTGCGTACATCGAAATAAATATTTTGATAGCTACTTATTTTTTTTATCAATGACATGAATAACATACCGTTATTATTTATTTGTTAAAAGCCAAGTTCAATATCTTCGTAAGATTGCGTAATTTATCAATCATTATTAATAATAAAATACTTTCTCATAAATTTAAAACTTACGCTTAGGTTCCACAACTATAAAAAATTATCGTTTGCTGAGCAAAACGGACAGAAATCAGCTGGGGTAACCATAGTATAGCTATTTAAAATTCACAATGCAAGGTCATTGAAATGCTTCGACTTGGCGGTGGAAGATATTTGGTGATAAATC
>BMAW01036242.1:0-13688 GCA_019974015.1 Nephila pilipes
TTGTGCTTTAGTTTCAGTTACGTATTGCTGAACTTGAGAACCTTGAACTAAAACATTTGTACTAAAATCATTCTTCCGCCGAGAACTATCGAAAAAAAACACACCAAATTAATAAATTCGACACGTGGCGCATAATCTTCATGTATCAAATCTTGCCCTGTACATCAGAATTGTCCGTCTTTACACTTTATGCATTTTCTTGAAGAACAGACAGCCAGGAACAAAACATTTGTACTAAAATCATTCTTCGCCGAGAAATATCGAAAAAACCAAATTGTAAACTCGACACGTGGAGCATAATCTTCATATATCAAGTCTTGCACTTCCTGTATATCAGGGGTATTCAATATTTTACACTTTAGGGAACCCTTTGAGCTTACCAATTTCTTGAAGGAACCTTGAACAAAGTACAGAAAAAATAGGATATCGAAGCTTTATCTAACTCAAATTAACAAAGTATTCGACAAACAATCGAGTGGGACTCATTTACGGAACGAGAGACCTCTCGCGTGCTAATATATGGAAAACCTTCCACTCTTTACAGAATGTCCTCTTCAAATTCAACACTCATGCTACGCCCTGTACCATGCATGCCAGTGACAAAGGATCCCATTTCGCATGAGCACCTATTTAATCGCTTTAACATTTTTAGCTCTGGCACGTGTCCTCTCGGGAAAGTTGCCCGTATAGTCTTTCCGCTTCCAAACCATGCCCATTCGCAAGACCATACATAAAAGGCATGTCTGCCTTTTCATAATTCTGTGCGTCGCCATGCTTACTGAAATCTACAGCAGAAATGACGATGCGTAAGAAAACTCGTGATTTATTCTTTCCATTGCAGTGCCGTCTAGCGATTCACTGCTTGCTTTCCGCCTGTGCATTGCATGTTGAAAATTGATCGTTTAGATGTTTTCTATCACTCCATAAATTTTTGCGCATGAGCTACTAAGATCCTTTTTATGTGACTATGGCGCCTGTTATGTGTGTAAAGTATCGCACCGTATTTTGTTTTTTGCTATGATCAAATTTCTTTGTTTTTACAACTGTACAATTTTTCCCTCACAGATGTATATATGAGTATGTGTGTATTTTCAATACCCTCATAATTACTCAAATTCACTGCAATTTGTTCCTATTTTTTTCGAAATAATTGAAATAACGAGCAAATTTTCTCTTTTTTCTTACAGATTTTATTCGATTTATCAGAAGATATTTCCTCGACAGATTCTTACCGATATGGATCATTTTCCCGTCCTATCACTTCAGAAGCTTTGTTCAACGAAAATTGCTCTCGGAATCTACAACGATCCCGAAATGACGGCGCTAGAGGAAAAATATGATTTATTGAAATATTTTCCTCTCAGTAAGGGTATTATGGACTTTCTAGAGCTCCGTCAGAGTGACCATCAGCTTGATGGATTTCCTTATCTATTTAGGGCATCGCCATTTAACAAATACCATTTAAAACAAAGGAGAAAACCACCCTTCTATAAACGTAACAGAGATATAACAAATAAATTTTCTTGGTGCTTTACACCGAAGCTAAAAAAAGATATGCATTATGCAGAATGGAATAATTTAGTTCTAAAAAAAATATCCTCTCTTTCGATACCAAAACCGTTACATAACGAGCTGTTGACTTCAGTTCGTTGCACCAGGTTAGAAATCAAAAAATGGATGTCGAATCACCGTGAAATACTTCGTTGCTCGGAGGAAACGATTAATTTCCATTGGAAATCCAGCGGGAAAATCAACTACGAAGAAACTGCAAAATCTTTGATAAGAAATGAGAAACTGGATACAAGAACTCGTTATGCCCTCGCGAGTTTTTACTATTTAAAAGACGACGCAATTTATCTGTGGAGTGAAGAAAGAATGAGTTGGGGTGAGAAGAATTTGATCAGCCATGATCACCCTTGTCTACAAATTTGGAACAACTGCGTGAAGAGAAGAAGCGCTATTGAATGGGATAATCTCGCAGATAACAGAACAGGTTTTGAAATAGGTATGCTTGGCGACAGCTCCGAGAGTTGGCATTCGCACTATCATTTAGGGATAAGAACAGTATTTACCAAGTTATCTACAGGTAAAAAAATAGAATGGTTGAATTATTCTGTAAAATATGAGACTATCGATAGCGAGGATTTTCTTTTCTGCTTATCTCACTTGGAGGCACACCACGAAAAGGAAAACCTTTTTAGAAAATATCCGTGTCAGGTACTCGGGTATTTTTTGGACTGGCCTTTGCAAAGTGAGTTCCTAGAAGTCGCAGAAAGTATTTGGTCATTTGTATCTGGAAGGATATTTTTTTTCCTGCTACATTTCATTATCTACGAAAGAATCGTCAAAGAATGGAATGATTACGACTATTTCCATCTTCTTCGGGAATTTTGGCGTCGAAGCCCAATTCATTTAAAAGAATGCATACAACAGAAGCACATTTATCAAGTTGTGATGCTTGTAGTGGATTGTGATTACATGAGCTCTTTTTATAAGGAAAAAATTGCTAAACTTTGTGCAAATATTGATTATGCGTTTCGTATTCCGAGAACAAAAAATATTTCTTGAGTTACATAGAATTTCCGAAAACAGACAAAGAATTAATAGTTTGTAATTTAAATAGATATCACGCTAAATGAACTGTTAGAACAACCTGAGAAGTCATAGATAAATATTTATATTAGATTAGTTGTAAATCTCTCTTTTTATCAAATATAAATTTACAATATGTTATTAAGAGTAGTTTTTTTCGTATTGTAGGGCATTTTACTTCACCTTCATTCTATTTTTTTAAAAAAATGTATTTTATTTATGTATCAGCAAATGCTTTCTTTAGAGCGTTTCATATATTGAATAAATGTGTAAATAAAACCATTTTGTCTCTTTATGATTTACTAAGACTGCTTTCAACTAATGTAAAAGAATAGACTCCAAGCTTAAACCTCAGTTTCATATAACAGATCTATTCCAATATTAATATAATTACTGTGGATGTAACACATCAAATCATTTATTATATATCATTCTTACAATTATAAAATTGGGGGAACATGCGCAGTTATGGGGCGTAATGCCAAATGAATATTTAATGTTTCTATGTTAATGTGTATAGAGGATGAGAAATATTCGAACACATTTTACGCAGGAAAAAAATTGGAATTGGGGTTTGGGGAAATTGGGGTTATTTGAAAAATTATTTATAAAAATTACATTCATTTCAGTGGTGAGAGAATCTGTGTTATTTTAATACTTGAAAAATAGCAGATATAATTAAAACTTTCTTAATATATTCTTTGAAAAACAACAAAAACTTCAAATCAATTTTGCATGAAACATTAGACTAATCATTATAATCCACTGATATAATTTCTTTGCTAAAATAAAATTGTTATTTTTTTTAGTTTAATTTTATTGAATTTTTCTATTTATATTATTTCGCAAAATGAATTACGCATCACAATATTTAAGTATTACAACCATCAGAATATTAATAAATATTGTCTCTTAAACTGATTTCAAATATTTGGCTGAAACTTACTTTTTTAATTAATTGTGTTAAAATATCAATTCTATTATAACGCGTCGTTTTATTCTTTGGAGGTCATGGGGTTGAATTTCCAACAGATCAGTAATATTCTTTGTTTGAATCTATTCTAATTTTCTCCTTGAGGGCATTAGCGTATCAAGTAAAGTGAAAGATGAATAAAATTAAATTGGTAGCAAAAAAAATTGAAAATTAAATTCCATATTTTGATATAAATGTCATTTGAATTTTTAAAGAAACATATTGCAAATATGCATTATACTTAAAATCAGTGTTGTATACCCGTATATAATTATGAGTATATGTTATATATTTGTAAATTTTTATCAAAAGAATATATTATAAAAGTTTATATAGATCAGTTAAAATTTATGCATTCCAATTCTTTTCCACAAAAATCTTCAAAATTATTATACATTCTCAATAAAAGAAGATAAAGTGATTTTTTTTTTGAAAATATTACGATATCTAAGCCAAATCACTGGTGCCAAAAGCTAATAATTACGTTAGAGTTATTCTGAGCACATTCAGTCTTCTGACCAGTACTGTATTAATTCAATTTTGTTTTCATTTTTTATTTGTGTATCAAAATGTTTAATATACATAATTCTAATTATGAGTTGCACGTCTACAGTTATATGTTAAACGAATAATTCATTAACAGAAGAAAAAAAACTCCTTGAAACTTATTTTCGTGTAACTGTTGCACGGAAGAAATCAAATTTTGTAAATAAAGTTACGAATAGGTTTGAAATAGTAATTAATGAAACGAAATTAGTTTATGTGCAATTATTTGCTTATTCATTATTATTAAAAATTAAACGGACATTTTGAACTTTGTTTTGAGGTGCTTGTAGAAGTGTTTAACATTGTAAATGCTATAGTTCCTATGGGAGCAATACATTTTACACATCTTAGTCTAAGAATTTTGATCAGTCCAAAGAATATCCATTGCAGTTGAATTTAATAGAATGTAATTCTTACATAAAATTTTAGCAATGGCGTTGTATTACCCTAATAACATTTATACCCCCCCTTTTTAGTAATAAAAGCATAGCATTGCACATCAAGAAAAAGTACTTGAAATAAGGAATATTCAACGAATTGACCTTTCGTGACAAATAGATTAGATTCCAATGACAGTTAGAAGTAGGAATCTTATTGCTATAACCACAGGAAAAAAAATCAACGTAATAAATGTATTAGTTTTTATTGAAATGTTTTTATTACACCTGTATTATAAAAAATTGAAACTATTCCGCTGTATTACCCTCATTCACTAATATCGCAAAAAAAAATGTATAAATTATATTTGAGAAAATTACACGAAAATAATATTGTACGAGGGGGTGGCTTTAAATCTTTGATTTAAACATTTTTCTTTGTTTTCTTAGTTGATAGAATGCTGAAAAGTTGATAGTTATTTTCTGTTCTTGTAAGTTTATGTTTATATGTCTTGTGTAAGTTAAAGTGTACAGATGATATACTTATAAGTTTATCGCGTAAACAATTATGTGACATGAATCACTTTTTCCAAATTTATCACTTGAAATATTTCTTATGGTAAAGAATGAAATGAGAAAAATTTAAAAAAAAAAATTGCTAATGTCGACCATTAAGATGTCATATTTCTCGAGTATACATACAAACAATGTAACCTCTATATTATTTGAAATACAACCAAATAAATACTATTTTTAATTTTATTTTAAAATGTTTAGAAAAAACTAATTTTTTGTTTTACAGACAATTTATTGATTTTATTATTTTCAAATATTATAACACATCGTATAATACTGAAGTGTTCCCAGTGGAAAGCAATGTCGTTAATTTTAAGAAGTAGAACAAAATATGTGTTTTCCACATAACTCCTCTTAATTGCAACGAGAAAAATATCAGAAGTTTAAAGTTGAGAATTTCTTGAAATGGATAAAAATAGTAATTAATGACTGGAATATATAACATGAAGAAAATAGTAATTAGGCTGATTGGAAACAATGCAGAATTATCCAGGAATACTTTCAGCTTAAAGTTAAAATAGAGTTGTAGTTAGAAAAAGCTGTTCTAAAAATTAAATTCTTAATGATTGGATATGAGTCCTAATAAAAAGAAGTGATCAAATGCCTTAAAGTAATGAAAAAATAAGAAAATTTTCTTGAAAATTTTTTATAACAAAATTGATATTCTCTTTTTTTTTTTTTTTTTGAAATTTTTTTTTAAAAATTTTCTTGAAAATTTATTTATAACAAAACCATCACAGATAATTTTTATATTAACGTCGCTTATATCTTAAGATCATATAGTACCAGGTAAAAATATTAATAAAAGGAAAAGTAACTTACCTGCAACACATGAAATAGATAAAATTTGATTTTAAAGTATATATATATATATGTGTGTGTGTGTGTGTTTCTAATGCGTTTGTCATTCATTAGAGCATTTATGAAGAAATTAAGGGTACATGAAGTGTTTTAGGGAAAAAGGATAATAATCTCCAATAGTGTCCGAAAAGATCTTTGTTTGATAATGTTACGGAGATGGCCGATCGTAATAGTGGCGTTTTTTTTATAGTTGGTATCATTGAGTGACCTTTTCAAATTCAAAGAATCAATATAGATAAAAGCACATATGGATAAAATAGATAAAACATAGATAAAAACACACCTCACACATAATGCGATGAAACAGAAGTATATAGTTAATTCTTGACTTTATTTTAGAATATAATCACATTTTTTTATCATTATTTTAGCGTGGAGTCAGGTCTTAATTAAAGAACAGGAATTTAAATTAAAACATTGTTAATTCATAACTTACAACATTCGATAAAGGGGGGAGAGTGGCAGGCTACCTCACTTGTGTAGAACAGCAGAGCAACTGACTTCTTTTGCCAAAATAACCCTGCGTTATCGCCAACACAAGGCAGCTCCGCAGTTCAATCCCAAGGTAGGTTTGCCACATTTGGCGCGTAGTGCCTAAAGTGTAAAGTCTTCCCAAAAATGATCCTTTTTTTTGTTACCTTGTAACAGATAATATTATAAACTCTGAATGCAGAAATGTGTAACTTTGCATTGTAAAAATACTCATAAAAGGCTTTGTTCAAAATTTTTCGGCGAACTACATACATTTTTTATAAATATTTTATTGACGCTCCTGCAATTATGGTTCGTATTCAATGAAGAAATATCCCCGAAACGAAGAGACAACGTCATGAACGTGCAGCCGGCGTTATCTCCGTGGAGACGTCGGCTCGAATCCTAATCCACTATAAGGACCTGCCATATAGTGTGGCTGATGCATGTTGAAACTTTCATGGCTCCAAATCCTCTCATTCACGTGGTGTTAAAAGTAAACGCAGTGAGAACCATAGCATAGTTACGAAAAGATGGTTTATTTACAGAAAGACATAAATAAACGATAGAGCGACTTTCACGCTTGGAGATTCAGCAGCAGTAATCATAATCAGAATGACGTATTAGTTCTTAGGAGGGAACTTTGCCATCCATTGCGCGCATGCGCAGCCGGAGCTTACATGGCGTGGCGCATTCTGTTTTAAGTTGGGGGAAGGGAAAGCAAATATGCATTGATATCACACAATTCCCCATCTCAATGCTTATTTCAAATACAAACACAATCATGGAATTTTCTAATGAATACTACAATGCCTCAAAAACATAATACAAGGACTTATAAATAAATACAGATATGAGATTAATTACAGGTACACGTTAATCCAATTATTTTGCTACATACCTTATGCTTATTACTATTTAAGCATTTTGTTAACATATCAGCAGGCATTCCGTTAGATGGTAAATATTTTAAATCATACGAATAATTTTCATATACTTCTCACACAAAATGATGACGAATGTCAATATGTTTTGAGTGCGAATCATACGTAGGGTTTTTAACAAGTTTTAGAGACGATTGATTGTCGGTAAACACAGAAGTTTTCAGAGTGTCAGTCTTTTGTTATGAAAGTTCATTGAGAAATCTTTGTAGGTAAAGAGTCTCTTTTGTAGCTTCTGAGAGATCCATAACACATCAATTCAAAAATCCCCGGCCTACCATAGTAAAATACATTTTTTTGGCAAAATTAGTTTTTTTTATTCAACATAATTTCCTTCAAGGGTGATACACTAATTATAGCGACCCTCCAACTTTTCGATGCCATTTTTGTAGTACGATTTGTCCTTTGCTTCAAAATAGGCCTCAGTTTCGGCAATCACCTCTTCATTCGACGAAAATTTCTTCCCAGCGAGCATTCTTTTGAGTTCTGAGAACAGGAAATAGTCGCTGGGGGCCAGATCTGGAGAATACGGTGGATGAAGAAGCAATTCGAAGCCCAATTCATGGATTTTTGCCATGGTTTTCACTGACTTGTGACAGGGTGCATTGTCTTGATGAAGCAGCACTTTCTTTTTCTTCAAATGTGGCCGTTTTTCGGCGATTTCGTCCTTCAAACGGTTCAATAACGCTACGTAATAGTCGCTGTTGATGGTCCTTCCTTATTCAAGGTAGTCAATGAAAATTATTCCATGCGCATTCCAAAATACAGACGCCATAACCTTGCCAGCCGACTGTTGCGTTTTCCCACGCCTTGGAGCGGGTTCATCGTGTGGAGTCCACTCGGATGACTGTCGATTGGACTTCGGAGTGAAAGGATGGAGCCATGTTTCATCCATTATCACATATCGACGCAAAAACTCGGGTTTATTACGCTTGCTCATCTTCAAACACTGCTCCGAATCATCAACTCGTCGTTGTTTTTGGTCAAAAGTGAGCTCGCGCGGCACCCGCTTTGCACAGAGCTTTCTCATAAACAAATATTCGTGAATGATATGATGTACAAGTTCAGTTGATATCTTTAGAGTACCTGTTATTTCATTCAATTTCAATTTACGGTCATTCAAAATCATTTTGTGGATTTTTTTTAATGTTTTCGTCGGTAACAACCTCTTTTGGGCGTTCACCGTCTTCGGTGCTCATTTCACTTAGCATACCAATCCTTGATGGTTGATTTTCCTGGGGCAGTGTCCGGAAACTCGGCATCAAGCCAAGTTTTTGCTTCAACTGTATTCTTTCCCTTCAAAAAGCAATATTTTATCAACACGCGAAATTCCTTTTTATCCATTTTTTTCGCAATAACAAAAGTTGCTTCACTCAAAATGCTATAATTCACAAACTAATGATCCGACAGCTGTCAAATTTATACAAGCATCTTTTGAGGGTTAGGGTTAACTAAAAAACATATGGATTTAATTGTAGTAGCGCCATTTATGTGTCAGGCAGGGGACTTTTCAATTGACCTGTTATATTGTGCTTCTGTGGTTGATAATGCAACAGTTCGTTGTTTTCTTGACTCCTAAAAATAGCTCCTCTAGCAAACTTGAAGAGATATTCTGTACAAGATTTCCTGTCGTTGATATCTGAAGCCCAGTCAGAATCAACATATCCTATTAATGTTTTGCATATTGTTAGTAAATTAGTCCTTGATTTTTAGTTCCTTTCAAGTATCTCAGGATTCTTTTTGCTGCTTTCCAATGTGTTTCCCCTGGATTGTTGTTAATTTAGCCCAGAAAATGAACAGCGTAAGTAATGTGTGGTCTTGTGGTGACAGACAGATACATTAGAGATCCAATTAAAGATCGGAATGGTAAATTTTGAATTTCCGATTTTTCTTCTTCATTCTGTGGAGACATCTCTTTGGTTAATTTAATTCTTGTATCCATGGGAGTTGCAATAGTTTCGGTTTCTTGCATTTTGTACTTGGGAAAATATCATCAATGTACTTTGATTGAGATATTGTTAAGCATTTTTATCTTGTTTGAATTCAATTCCTAAGCAATAATGCATTATTCCTAGGTCTTTGATTTTGAAAGTGATTGCTATCTCACCATAAATATTTTCATAAACATTTTTGTTGCTTGTAAATACCATTACAATGAATTATCAACATACACTATGATGATTGCTTCAGCAGAAGATCATTTCAGTGATAAACACATTTTTCAGCCTTTAATGATTTAAATCCAAGAGATTTGAGTTTAGTTTCCAGTTTATTGTACCACTGTCTCCCTGATTGTTTGAGACCATAAAGAGAACGCTTTAGTAAACAAACTTGATCTTTATCAGGAGAAACACGAAATTCTTCAGGTTGCTTCTTAAGGATTTCTTTGTTCCGATCTGAATACTTTCCCAGCTGAAATCACGTGACTCCCACTAGAGGACGCTGTTGTTTGGAGTGAGCAGCGTAAAATCAGAAAGAACTTGAACTAAGAACGAGAACGCTTTTTTCTCTTCTATGTAACCTGTGTTGTGTCTTCTAGTGATGTGTAACTGTTGTAATTAATGTGAATATACCGGGTGTCCATAATTAAACGATCCTATTTCAAAATTGTGTACAAACGAAACTATTGTTCAGAAAATTGTAAAATTTTGTGTACGACATAAAGAAGGGATGGGAATTTGTTTGAGCGAATAAAAAAATTAGTTCAAAATTTCGCTACTAGAGGGCGTTTTTAATGGAGATCATATTTAGCATACATTTATATCAGTTTACAAATTTTGTTACAACGATAAATGCTCATCAGGATGACCATCATTTTCAGCTACTATTTGAAATCGTAAGATAGCATGTTCCACCGTTGACCGCATTGTGTTCTGGGAAATGTTAAGAACATGTCGTGAAATATTGTCTTTGAGATCAGGTAATGTTCTTGGTTGATCACACCTTACCAGCTGTTTTAAATGGTCCCAAAGTCAAAAATCGCATGGATTAAGGTCAGGCGATCGGGGCGGCCACAGATGATGAAATTTGTGGCTGATCACACGTTCTTCTGTGAAATGATGTTTGAGAACGTTCTTAACACAATGTGTAATGTGTGAAGGAGTTCCATCTTGCATAAAAACTATGCGTGAAAGGCAGTGACGGGCTTGCAGATCCAGAATAATTTTATTCCGTAATAATGATGCATATCACTGTCCAGTGATAGAACCTGTGACTGGACCTCCAGAACCTAATTCCTCGAAATAATATGGGCCAAGAATAAAAAATGCGGAAAATCCACACCACACCGTTACTTTTGGTGAGTGTAGCGGAACTTGTAAGGTGGAATGCGGATTGTCTGTTTCCCAAATTCGGCAGTTGTAAGTATTCACCGAAACGTCCAAACGAAAGTGTGCTTCGTCTGTCCAGAGGATATTCCAAGGCCATTCTGGATCAACTTCCAAACGAGCAAGAAACTGCAGTGAGAACAGATGTCGAGTTTCGAAATCATGTGGAAGCTATTCCTGCACAAGTTGAAGCTTCTATGGATAGTAACGGAGGATATTTCGCAAGATTTTCTGGACAGTTGAACGAGTCAGATCCAATGCTTCTGCCACACGGTGAACACTTGTACTAGCCTGCACGTTGGGTGCTTTGTCCTCTTCCACTTGAAGAGCAACTTTCTTTATTGCTTCCGTAGAAACAGGTTTTCTTCCTCTTCTAGAACGAACATTCAAAGATCCTGTTTCTTCAAATTTGGTTACCGCTAATCGAAGATTTGTAGCAGTCAACGAACCTTTTCGCATCCCCTTTAAAGTCCGAAATTTCCGTAGAGGGCGCTTTTGTGGAATTATCGTTTTGATAGAAAAACTTTACTAACAACGCTCGATCTGGTAAACGTAATGACATTCTGATTAGTAATACCGAGCACACTGAAAATAAACTAATCTCCCGTGAAAGTTTATTGCTTTTATAATAGTAGAAAAAATTTGCATATTTTCGTCTTCCTTCGTGTAAATCCTTTCAAAAATTAGTCATCGAAGAAGTTTAATTAAAGTTTGCAGTTCATTGTAGAGATGGTGTTTTTTAATGAGTATCAGTTATTGTGTTACCGTGTCCTGTGGATAAAAAAGCGATAAAATACAAATAGAAAACCGGCAAAAATGTGGCCTTCATTCAAAAGCGCCCTCTAGTGGCGATTTTTTGATCTAATTTTTTTTATTCGCTCAAACAAATTCCCATCTCTTCCTTATGTCGTACACAGAATTTTACAACTTTCTGAACATTACTTTCGTCTGTAGACAATTTTGAAGTAGGATCGCTTAATTATGGAAACCCGGTATATTTTTATTTACAAGGAAATGCAGAGTTTTCATTTACATAAGATGATGAATTTAGTTTGTTTGCAACCAACGATTTAAAGCACCAGCTCCACGGAACGACAGAAAAGATACGTCAAATTTTGATATGAGTAATTATTTCTTAATGAGTAATTATTAATATACCTAATCTGAAAAAACGAGAAAATTAATTAATATTTTTGTTTTGTTTCTTAACATCTTAGTTCGGATCTCCATTTATGTACGCTATCACAAAGTCTAATTGATATCCAGTGTAGTTGTTTTCAACTGCGTAAGCAATAACGGTTCGAATTGAACTTAATCTTGCCACTGGAGAAAAATTCTCATTAAAATCTATTCCAGATTGTTGAGAACATCCTTTTCCAACAAATCTTGCTTTTAATTTTTCAACAGTTCCATCTTCTTTGAACTTTGTTTTTAGAACCCATTTTGATCCTATAACATTTTTATGTTTGGGTCTTGAAACTTATGTCCATGTATTTTCTTTAATTAATGCATCGTGTTCTTTCATAGGATTTTTCCAAGCTTTTCGGTGTAGCGAGAGCATCTTAAACGCTCGAGCTTGTTTCGAAACTTTCCGTAATTATGGAAACTTGTCTATATTCTCCTTTCTTGGACGACTTCTTTTGCCTGTTCTTAAAATTCTATCTCTTCCTGGCACGCTGTGACTAACGCTTCTGCACGGAGGAATGACGTCACAATTATCCGAAATTTCGGCTTCTGTTTGAGAGTCCTATAACGTTGCTTTTCTTTTCGTTACATCGTCAAGGTCAGATGACGTATTCTCGATGAGAGTAGAAATTTGTTTTTCTTCAGGCAGGTTAATGAATTCCATTTCTGACACTGGCAGAGGGTTTTCAAATTCGTCAATAAATCTCACATCTCGGCTTGCTATTATTTTTCTGGTTTTTTTTTTTTTTTTTTTTTTTTATCAAACAGCCGATATGCATTCGATTCTGTTGAATATCCGATGAAGATATGTTCGTTCGATCTCGGCTCAAATTTGCCTTTCAATCGTTTATTCAACACCTGTTTTTTTGTCCAAACACTGAAGTATGACACTTGGCTTGATACCAATAAAAGAGTTCATATGGAGTTGCATTACCGATGCTCTTTCTCGGCGAGCGATTACGAATGTAAATGGTACAATTTACCGCTTCGACCCAGAAGTTAGAATTTAATCCAGATTGGATTAAGAGACTTCTGGCCATTTCAACTATAGTACGATTTGCTCTTTCTGCAACAACGTTTTGTTGAGGGGTCATAACAGCAGATTGTTCTCTTCGGATGCCTTGTTCTTTAAGGAAAGTTTCGAATTCTGATCCACAATATTCTAATCCATTATCGATTCGAAGTATTTTAATTTTCTTCCCTGTTTGATTTTCAACTACAGCTTTATAGTTTATGAAGGCTGTTTTCACTTCATCTTTAGTTTTCAAGAAATTTATTACTACATATCTTGATTTATTATCAATGAAAGTAATAAAGTAATACGAACCTTCTAGTGACGGTACTCGCATAGGTCCACAGACATCAGAATGTACAAGTTCTAAAAGATTTTTACTTTTGAATTTAGATTCTTTTGAAAAAGGGCCGACATTCTGTTTTGACTGGATAAGATTTTACAGTCCTTTACGGAATCTTTTATATCAAAATGCAATCCTCACACCATTCTTTCAGTCTTTAATTTCCTTAGATCCCTTTCATTTTAATGTCCAAATTTTGATGCCATTTTTGAAATTCCGTGACGATATTTGCTGTTTCAACTTTCGGTTTCACGTAGTATAAATCTCCTCTGCGGATCGATTGTTCATTGTGGCTTTAGATGTTGATATTAGGTTGCATTTCAAATCCGGCACACTTAACACATTCTTCAGAATAATTGTCAAGAAACAAAACAAATAATATTAAATTAAGTTTCTCGTTTTTTCAGATTAGGTATGTCAATAATTACTCATTAAGAATATCAAAATTTGACATACCTTTTCTGTCGTTCCGGGGAGCTGGTGCT